>JANAVB010027598.1:12333021-12540521 GCA_029216955.1 Iris pallida
ATATTTATAATATAGATAATATATATAGACACACACACACACATAAGGAAACATTGTACATGATTATTCAATAGTTATTCCTACAAGTATCTATATAACCTAAAAATCTAAAAAATGCACCAAGATATTTTAGAAAGAATTATTATCACAACTCCAAAGTAAATACTAATTTTATAACAATAATATAATTATTATATATATACAATTATCTGTAACCTTGTATATTAGATCATTAAAATAAATAATACAACATACACACAAAAAATTGTTGACATGGATGTCTTGGACACACCGCATGATTACATGGGCTGGTTTGGGTTGGGTCTAATTTTGACAAGTTCAGCACCACCGGGTCTCCTAAAAGTCAATAATCTTATAAATAATAAATCGTCTATAGGGGTTAAGTCGCAACTTTGACTGGTTTTCCTAGTTAGAACGCTCTTATAGCTCGACCTTCCTACCATAACTAAAATACTAGTCAAAGCACACGACTACACTATCCGTGCCAAATTTCCTAGTCATCTTGCACTTCAAAACTTAACCATCACTAAGACCTTCTATAATAATAATTACTTTAGAAAAAATAGTATAAATTACATAATCCCTATTTAAGGTCAAAAAATAAAATAAAATATATATCTCAGAATTTTGAAAATAGGGGTTACAAATCTACCTTCCTTAGAAATAAATTGTCCTCGAATTTAAATAGAATAGACAAGAAAAAATAGAGGCATTGAACAAAAAGATAACAAAGTAGAATTAAAATTATTAGTTTCTATCAAAATAAATTAAGCATATTATATAATTCAAATCTTATTTTTTAAACAATTAGTCATCCTAATAATTGAATATAACGATACCATCAAGATAATTTCATATATATATATATTATATATATATATATATATATTATATATATATATATATATATATATATATATATATAGAGAGAGAGAGAGAGAGGAAATGTACCTAAGGTCGACCTTAGGTAAGTTACCTAAGGTCGACCTCATTTTCCTCACTTTATAACATTTTTTTCTTGAATTTTTTTTTATGGAATTCATCTACACCTTATTGATTGGCAACATACCAAATTTCAAGAAAAAATAATATTGTTTAGCCCCCTATCAATAAGGTGCAAAATCGACGGTGTAGCAGCAAAGTTTTAGACCGTCGATTTTGCAAGGGATAGATAGGGGGCTAAACAATATTATTTTTTCTTGAAATTTGGTATGTTGCCAATCAATAAGGTGTAGATGAATTCCATAAAAAAAAATTCAAGAAAAAATGTTGTAAAGTGAGGAAAATGAGGTCGACCTTAGGTAACTTACCTAAGGTCGACCTTAGGTACTATATATATATATATATATATATATATATATATATATATATATATATATATATATATATATGAAATTATCTTGTATCTTGTACCTTTTCTCTCTTTTTTAATCAAAATCTTATTTAAACATAAATGGAAAACTTTTATAACTATTTTAGAAACAAAATATTTTATAATTCCAAAAATTTGAGAACATATGCTTTTAGAAAAATTAAATAGCATTTTCAAACTATAAGTTTTAATTAGTTTTTGAAATACAAAATAATAGCAAAATAATCTTTAATACTTTCAAGAGAAAGTATTTCTAATCATGATGTTCAAATAAAATAACTAGTTAGAAAAATAATCGAAAAGTGGGCTTACAAATCTACCCACCTTAGAAAAATTTTGTCCTCGAAATTTCAAAGGGCACATTAGGTACGACAAAGAATATAATCAAGAAAAAAAATTCAATTGATATGAATAAGAACGACAATTGATATAATCAAGAGAATGATATTCATGATCAAATTCACGCCTAATCGCGGATAAAGTCAAAATAATAAACAAAAGAAAAATACGATTTGGCACGATTAAAATATATTATGATTGTGTCACGATCAAATTTTGTTTAAGGATGATCAAGAAATTGTTTTAATACGAAATTTTGTTTAAGGATGGCTAGCCTTGGACGAAGAAACGGCTCGCCATCCTCGGTCGAAGGAAGCAGCTCCTCTTAGTCCTCTGTCTTCTTCTTCTGATGATGATGGCAAGCCTATTGGCCAAACCTGCATAGATGATGGTTCTGGGCCTTCTCATGAGCCGGTTCGTCCAAAAGGTTGCGCAATGTTGTTGTCGTTTGACAACCATATTGTATTTCAAATATGGAAGGACCCGGTATATGCATTAATTTATGAAAATTTAAGCGGTCATTTAGTCTACTATATATATCTTTGCTAATTCTAATTTTATCCTGTTGTTCGACATACAAATGAGCTCTCGTATGCTTAGAGTTGTCAACCACGAAACGAAGTTTGATAGCTGGCAGTTTGACACGTTAGGGGAAGCCGTCATGAATAAGATCATTCCTACCGGCTTACAAAATTTGGCCCAATACTCCAATAAGACGATGGACAGTACTCTCATATCAACCTTCGTATAGAGATGGCATCCAGAGACCAACACTTTTCATCTTCCAGCAGGGGAGATGACGATTATACTTATACCTCAATGTTATCGGGCGGGTCATGGCCAATGAACTGTTCCATGTGAAATCCCCTGACTGGTACGACCATATCATAGATTATGTGTCAGAAAATCTTGGGATTGATGCTAGGAGCTTTACAACCCTTCCAGACTTCAAGAAGTCCTATAGACTTCCTTTGAAATATTTGGTGGAAACTTCTAGAGAGACGGAGGCCGATGATGATAACGTTGACATGTTGTCCCGTGTTTATATCATTTTTATCCTAGGATCCGTCAGCATTACGGACAAGTCCAGAACCTCGATTCATGCAAGGTATATTTTGAATTTATCCGACGTAGATGGCGTGGAAGAGATATCCCGGGGAAGTGGTATACTAGCAAACCTTTATCGCGAGCTTGGTGCAGCATCCCGTGTCGGTACTAAGACAATCGCAGGATGCCAGACTCTACTCCATGTAAGAATCTTCTAGGTTAATTTCATATACAAAATTTTGTTGTTAAATTGTTGACTATTCTTTTAATAATTGTACAGGCATGGATATACGAGTGCTCTTCGATGCTGAAGCGGGGTGATGAGAACGAAAACTATGGCGAGCACCTTCCTAGAATGTGTCGCTGCAGGCTAACTATGGCTGAAGCTAAAATTCACAAACACTAGCAACCATTCGTAATGTACTTGATAATTTGGTTCCAGAAGAGGTGGGTAGGTAGCACTATTCTTGTTAGATTCTTTTGGTGATAATAATTTACTAACTTAAGCTATGCATGCACAATTTACTTGTCTTACAGATACTTTGGCACCCATACTGGGATTTACGAGGGAGTAGTCGTCTAATGCAACTAGTAACTTTATTTCATGGTATGATTACTTGCTATGATATCATGGAGCCTTACATGCCTAATAGAGTCCTTCGATAATTTGGCTTCATACAAACGGTATCGAAGCGCACATTGAAGTTATTTACTCCTTCGGGCGGGATGAAACCCTTGAATTATATCCCGGTCGAATTCGACTGGGTGATGGACTTCTACTCTGAGTGGCAAAGGCATGTGCTTGGGGACAAGGGCGGCCTAGAGGAGGGGCAGACAGGGCTTGGGCCCGGGTCCCCAAGGCCTAAAGGGCCTCGAAAAACTTTAATAATTGTACTACTAATAAAAAAATAAAATAGTTTTTAAGTCTCTCTTCTATAAAGTCCACGCCCATAACCTAACAGAAGGAGAAAAACATATAAGGCACACAGCAAAAGAAATTTTTTGCTGGGGTATAGGAATAGTCGCGCGTGGACCTCTTCTAGAAGAAAAAAAGTCTGAAATTCTTTCGTCGCTTTCAATTCCATGGCCAACGGTAAGTTTTTTTGCTCATTTTAATTCTATCTTCGTTCTTTTTTTTGCTTATAATTAAACCACAAGAACCTCTATTTTTCTTTAATTTCTTCTACTACAATTCCTCACAGGGACTCGACGATGTCGGAGTTGGAATACGCGGCCTTTGCGGCAAACAAATTGGCGAGCTAGAGGTATTTTGAACTCTCTCCGGCCTATGTTTATTAATCGTGATAATTCCAAACAAATCTGATTCTGAGCCTCTTGTTCTATTTCCTTTTCCTCTCTTTTTTTTTTTGTTTTTCTGAAATCTTTTGTTCCCAATCTATGCTCCTCTTTTTTACATTTGTTTAATATTGCTACATGACAATAATATATGAACATTGCTGTGGAATCCTTGTTTTTTATATTTGTCTAATTCTTTTATTTACTAACTCTTATGTAGCATTTGCTTCTTTAGCAAATATATTAAGTAATTTCCCTGTTCATTTAAAAGAATGTGGCAGATGATCATTAACTTCTTTTCCATCCACAAACAGAAATCCATTTTCAGATAGTTAAAATTAAAATTATCACCTCATTAACTCCATCTATTCTTCATAATTCTATCAAATTACAATTCTCTCCTGCAAAATTGAAGGTTGTTCGGTTGTCCTTATTCCCAGATATGGTATTTAACTGATTGCCCTGATCATTCAAAATATTGTGGTTCTTTACTTCTTTAGCACATTGCTGGGTGAATTAAACGGTTAAGCAATTATTTAAGTTACACGTTGAGAATATATGTGGTCACTGGGGCATCATTTTGGATTTTGCCTTGGGCATTAAAATGTTCCGAACGGCCCTGCTTGGGAAATCTGAAAGACAACCGGTGGTTGAGATGTCGGACTGCAGCAACGACTACATAGCGTACTATGCTAGTGTCGGACATGCTAAGTTGTTGAACCCTCACATTCAAGGGCGCGAAATTGGACTCTTCCCCCACCAAAATGTCCTCTATGCTGCACTGGTGACGATGGCGAGTTTCAAATTTGTAGCCTTAAAAGATTTCCAAGTTTGTAGACTTAATTTATGTCGTGTCATTTGCTGGCTAAAAGGGTAAAGGGATTGGCAAAAAGTCTCCGTCAATGCCAGGATGAAAACTATGTTGCAATCGCCAACGAGATGAAGCGCATCGACAACTCTGTAGATTTTCCCTTCATGCAAAATAGGGAGCAACATACCAACTCCCGACATGACAATTAGTTTTTTTTGGATATTTGGATATGTACTGATACTCTTGATATATGGATATTTGGATATTTTTGGATATGTGGACATGTGATCTAATTTTGGATATATTTTGGTATGTCTGGATATGTCTTTGTGTGGTTATGTTTTGATATGTTTTGGATATATATTGATACTCTTGATATGTGGATATTTGGATATTTTTGGATATGTTTTGGTTATGTGGACATGGGATCTAATTTTGGATATATTTGTTTTGATATGTTTTGGATACGTTCTGGATACGTTTGGATATGTTCAGAGTTGTTGTGATTTCTGCATAAAGTATGACTACCAACAAGCTGGCAGTCCTCCACAATTTTGAATCAAAACTCTCCAAACAGAGAGTTTTGATTTGGACTGCTAGCTAGTTGGCAGTCCTTGCATGAAGTAGGATTGCCAACTAGCTGGCAGTCCAAATCAAAACTCTCTGTTTGCAGAGTTTTGATTTGAAATTATACAGCGCTGCCAGCCTGTTGGCAGTCCTATTGTAAAACAGGACTGCCAACTTGTTGGCAGTCCTGTATGAAGCAAGGACTGCCAACAAGCTGGCAGTCATATACAATTTTGAATCAAAACTCTCTAAACAGAGTTTTGATTTGGACTGCCAGCTAGTTGGCAGTCCTGCTTCATGCAAGAACTGCCAACTCTTTGGCAGTCTAAATCAAAACTCTCTGTTTGGAGAGTTTTGATTCAAAATTGTATAAGACTGCCAGCTTGTTAGCATTCCTATTGTAAAATAGGGCTGCCAAATAGTTGGCAGTCCTGCACGAAACAATGACTGCCAACAAGCTGGCAGTCCTATACTATTCTTGAATCAAAACTCTCTAAACAGAGAGTTTTGATTTGGACTGCCAGCTAGTTGGCAGTCCTACTTCATGTAAGGACTGCCAACTAGCTGGCAGTCTAAATCAAAACTCTCTGTTTGTAGAGTTTTGATTCACAATTATACAAGACTGGCAGCTAGTTGGCAGTCCTATTATAAAATAAGACTGCCAATTATTTGGCAGTCCTGCATGAGGCAAGGACGGTCAACAAGCTGGCAGTCCTATACAACTTTGAATCGAAACTATCTAAACGTAGAGTTTTGATTTGGACTGCCAACTTGTTGGCAGTCCTGTATGAAGCCTAGGCTGCCTAATAGCTGACAGTCCTACTTTATACATACTGATACTCTGATACTCTTGGACACAGGTAAACATATATAACATACAGGTAAACACATATTGCACACTAATACTCTGATACTCTTGCAAACAGGTAAATACATATATAGAAGCATGAAAAATAAAACGTAGCAAGCACAGAAGCACAGGTGACAACAGTCGTTGCACATGACTTCACGAAAGCACAGTTGCTTAAAAGCACAGACAGTAACGAAGTCACAGCAGGCGTATAAAGATGGTGTATAAAAAGTTATTTATTAAAATTATGACTACAAAGATCTATTACAGATTCTTCATGATTACATATAAAGACTAAAATACATGCAAAGTGTGCAGCCTTCCCAAACGTACAGTAGTGTAAGAGCGAATCACTTCCTCATTAGAGCAAGCCACTTCCTAGCCAAGCACGAAGGAACTCCAATATGGCTAATGAAACGACCATTGCCCCAAACAAGAACGCAGCTCTTACTCGCCACACTACTGCGGCCCTTGAGCAGGGCAGAGCATAACCTGTGGCTCTTCGGATTGTCAATCAATCCAAACCCGGAAGCTTGGATCTCGAAGATCTCCAAGATGTTGTTCAAGTTCAAACTCCTTATGCCAAATGCTCAAGTGCATCTCGAAACCCAGTACATGGTCTGCTACAAGAACACGGCTTCTTTGATCGAAGAGAGCCACAGCCAACAGTCGACTTGTGCAAGGCCAACGGCCGTTCGAAGCTAAGTCAGGATCGAGCATGACGATAGGAATGCTAAGAGACAGTGGATAGGGCTCCTTAGAAAAAAGCTTCCCTTTATAAGCTGAATGTGGTCCAACCCTAAAAGCCACATGTCAATCGGTCAAAGAACCCCGAATTAATAGGATGTACCTATGACTCAGCACAATGAATCTCATTTAATAGGTTTATTTGACTGAATCCTAGGCCACGAACATCTTAAATTCTCCAAAAGATAGCAGTAATTAAAGGAGAGAATGTCGACTCACCCATTAATTGTTCCTATAAATAATGACTTCGTCAAAAAACCATCTCCCTCGACAAAGAAGTACAGCCATTCCCTTCAACTCGGAAGCGCAGCCCCTTCGGTTCAACTCAGAAGTGCAGTCACTTCGGTTCAACCCAGAAGCGCAGCCCCTTCGGTTCCAATTCAGAGGCACTGCCCATTCAATAGGCTCCTTCAGGAGACTTTGTCGTCTTCGAAACACAGTCTCCTCGTCAATCCAGAAGTGCAGCCCATTCAATAGGCTCATTCAGAAGACTCCGTCGTCTTTGGAACACAGTCTCCTCGTCGCCCAAAAGCGCAGTGACTCCATCGACTTTGAAACACAGTCTCCTCGTCACCTGAAAGTGCAGTGACATTGAAGCCTCACCAAAAGCACAGCTCGCATAGATGCGCAGTCCAATGAGGTAGTATTGTCCCACTTGGCCAGTCTGGTATCTTTTTAGATATTACCAACCGGTTTGTTTAAACCACCGCTCTTAAGATATGAACGAAGTTTAGGTCTTGTTGATAAGAGCAATAGCCAATCGGTTTGTTTAAACCATCGCTCCAAAGATAAGAATGGAATTTATTTTTGTTGATATGGGTAACATCCAATCGGTTTGTTTAAACCGCTACCCTAAAGATAGAGACAAAATCCGATTCTTTGATAGGAGTCAAACTTGTCACGACCCGCACCCAGTGTAAGGGTACAAGTGCGTAACAGCGTCCAGCCTACGCCGCAGAATCGGCGGTAGAACGCTGTTCTAGGTCACTATATAAATAATAACTCACGCAATTATATAATGCACTTGTCAAATTCTCAACTCCGAACGGAGGATAAGTATATATATAATGAAGCTCAATCACAGTCTAAGTACAATAAGATAACACAGAAACTTATAACTCATGTATATATGATATGTATGTAAGTATGTGTTAATGTATGTATATATATATGAAACGTGTGTGAGTGAGTGTATACTGTGTGTGTGAGTGAGTGTATACTGTGATAGAGTTAGGAACCCCATACCTGGAATAATTCCCAGGTAACAACCCTAAACAAAGACAACTCATCTAAAAACAATTCATCTAAAAATATATATAAGAAAGCTATATATATACTAACTATATAGAGATATATATAGGAAACTATATAACAAATAGAATATTTATATGAAAGCTAACATCTAACCTATTTCAAGCTAAACTAACAATCATCACTTGTCTACTGATGTAACTGCCTGTTTTAAAAAATAAGGGTAAATTTGTCATTTTTTATATTCTAATATTTTTGTGAATATTTATTTATTAATAATGTATTTTGGGGATTAGTTTAGCCAGGTTTGAGTTTCGTCTAGTTTTGACTTGTGTTAGTGACCCGGGTATTTTAGACTCTAGTCGGGACCCAAAGATTAGTTAGGTATGGCCCACAAACTTATCTCATTAGGCTAGTGCATTTAGACTAAACCCACATTACAAGTTTAGTTATTTAGAGACTAGAAACTTGACCCTTTTGACCCCAAACCTTTGCATGACTTAGATTAACCAAATGAGACCTATTAGAGGCATATTAGACATTTTCCATTGGCCCAAACCTAACCCTTATGGCAGCCAAGAGAGGGTTCCATCTCCTTTTCATTTGCAAAGTAGCCTCCATTCCCATTTTAGTGTTCTTCCCAATCTTGAGAGCAAATCCCATTGATTCATCCCTCAAATCTTCTTTTTTCTCCACCAAATTATCTCATTCTTGCAAGAAAAGGAAGATACAAGGATTGTGAAGCCAAGAGCAAGGAGGTTGTCCATTTTCTAGAAGAGTTCGTGTCGGATTCGTGTCCTTTGGGTTGTTCATTGGGAATCAACTCCCAATAGGTATCTCTCTCCCTCTCTAAACCTTCTCTAATTCATCTTTTCCTTGCATATTTGTTAGTTTTGAACCCATAGGAACCACCCCCATGCATGAAACACCATTAGGAATGTTTTAGAGACTCTTTTGAGTCCTCTTTAGGAGTTTGGGATAGATTTGGTGTCCCCTATGGAGAGATTCCAAAGGGGACACACCATGTGTTTGTGTTTTTGCCCCATAGGATTATTTGTCTTCTAATTTCAGATTTTCATGTGTTAGAGAGTAGATTAACCATGGTTAGGATATTTAGGTTTGTTCTCATTTGGATACCAATGTTTGAATCTATGTATTATGGCATATAAGCCCTATTTTATGTAAAAATATCAAATATTGTTATATTTATGGATGTGGACTGATTTGGGGGTTTTTGTATATATATATATATATATATATATATATATATATATATATATATATATATATATATATATATATATATTTGTGTGTGTCTTACGTGTATGTGATAGAGTATGGGTGTGTGAGTGTTAAGTTAGTGAGTTAGATAATCTAGTTAGTATCCTACATAATATAGTTAGTATGTGTTAAGTTAGTGGCCTATAAGCCCTATTTTATGTAAAAATATCAAATATTATTATGTTTATGGATGTGGACTGATTTGGGGATTTTTGTATATATATATATATATATATATATTGATATTTGTCTTATGTGTATGTGATAGAGTGTGGGTGTGTTAGTGTTAAGTTAGTGAGTTAGATAATCTAGTCAGTATCCTACATAATATAGTTAGTATGTGTTTCTTTTATCCAAAACAACCCAAATTCATCATAATTTTTATCCACATTTTTAGTAGCCAGAGCAACTTAGAAATGTTATAATTCCTAGCTCGAGACTCCGATTAATCTTCCATTTTTTTTAAAAGAACCGTATCGAAGTTAGCTTTCCAAATATATATATATATATATATATATATATATATATATATATATATATATTAATAGCCAAAATCATTCTAGAACTTTCTGTAAAACTGTTTGAGTGTCAGATGTCCGAAAGACGAATACGTTTTGGTGTTTTCGCGATTCCGGGAGCTTTCGGACACGAAAATGCGATCCGTTTGAAGTTTCAGAAAGCTAATACGAAGGGCTACGACATACTTTGATCCTAGAATTTAGTGAATAGGTCTAATAGATGCAGTATTGGTTTTAAGTAAAAAATTGACTATACGATATGGACATTTTGTGTATCCTATGAGCCTATGTAGTATGGATATCAAGTGAATGTAGGTATCATAGGTTGTCAAGAATACGGATGATATAGTATATATATATATATATATATATATATATATATATATATATATATATATATATTATTAGGTAATATTTGTTAGTATAGTGTGTGTGTGTATGTGTGTGTGTATGTGTTTGAATGAGATAATGATGTGTGTGGTTAGTAGAGAGAATTGAGATTGATAGAGGATATGTGCTAGCGTGTGTTTGATATTGTATAGATGGTAGTGTAGTGTGTGTGTTGTGAAGGTGAGAGAGTTGGGAGGATCATGCCATCCCATTTGACTTGAGGCTAGTGTGGTTTGTTGAGTGATTTATGTTTTGGTTGAGTAGTAGTGTGTTTATATATAGATGTGTATGGGTGTGTTAGAAGAGAGTGGGTGGATTTGGTATATGTGTTAGTGTTGGAGTGGAGAGGGATTTAGATGTTGTATGTATGGATATGTTCGTATGTTAGTGGTTATGTTAGAATCTATGTAGAGGTTAGTGGTTAGAGGTATCTTAGAAGTTAGATAGTGGTATCTTATATAAGTTAGATAGTTAGTTATGTTAGTTTATGTTATTGTTAGTTAGATATGACATACGTTAGTTGGTTAGAGTTAGAGATGGATATATATACATATATGTTATAGTTAGATATTAGTATCTTGGTTATCCATGGTTTTGTGTGTGTGGTTGAAGATTAGATGAGTTTGTATCCCAATAGTTAGATATCTTAGATAGTTAGATAAGTTGTATCTTGTATAGATTCGAGTTAAGTTAGATAATGGTTAGTTTGTAGATAGATAGTATCTTAGGATACTAAATGTTGGTATCCTAGGATATTGTGATTTACCTTACTTTAAGGTAAAGGGGTTTACCTTATCACAAGGTAAGGTAGTGAGTTTATATTAAAGACAAGGTAATAGGGGGTTTACCTTCAAGGTAAGGTATGGTTACCAAGATACTAGGGCTAGATACTAAGGTATTGGTTATCTAATGGCTTGGGGTTGATAAATAGATGCTAGATAACTATAATTTGGGTATTGGGAGACTAAGGTATTTATACCTAGACTAAGGTTTTGGACTTCCAACCAAGGTAAGGGTATTGGGATACCAATAGGGATAAAGTATATGGTATCTTGGTTAGTATCCTAGGATAGCTTAGATATAGAGTTAGTATCCTATATTAGAAATTAGTATCCTAAGTTAGTGGATAGATAGTAGTCTAGAGATATAAGTTGGTATCTTGGTTTCATAGGTTAAGTGTGTCATATTACCTTGAGCAGGATACTACTAGTTAGTAACTTAGAATTTAGGATACTAGAAGTATATGTTAGATAGTTAGATGTATATAGCTAGTGTCCTAAATATATATATTTTAGTATCTTAGAGATTATGATACTAGTAAGTTAGAGTGTTAGATACAAGTTAGTATCTTAGAGGGATAGTTAGTATCTTGGAGGGTAAAAGAGAAGTCTAAGGCATTGACAAGATAATGAGGTAAGGGTAAGGTAAAGGATATTTACCTATGTAGAGGGTAAGGTTATGGTAAGTTGTGTTAAGATACTAAGTTATCAAGTTAGATGTTAGTCTAAGGGTTAACTAGGAACTAGTTAGCCTAAGTAGGTGGTTATCTACTAACTAAGGTAATATTACATAGGGTAAAGGATATTACCTAATATCTAAGGTAATGGAGTAACTTGGTAGATATGGTTAGAACTAGGATAACTTGGTAGGTAAAGGTTAGAAATAGGCTTCTTGGTCTAGTTTGACCACGGTTGACTATTTTGACTGGAAGTCAACGTAAAGTCAACACCCGACCTAGAATGGACTAGGAGTTCACCAAAAGTTAACTGTAAGTCAACTATTGACCTAGTTTGACCTAGATTGGTTTGGGGGTTGACCAGAGTTGACCAGTTGACCAAAAGTCAACTGTAGTTCAACCTTTGACCTAGTTTGACTCAAATTGACTCAAAATAACCTAGTATGACCTAGTTTGACTTAATTTGACTTAGTTTGACTTGCTTTTAATTCCAAAACATTATACTGATACATTATTCCATCTTTAGGTCCTCGAGGCACTGTATTGGACTCTGTTGACATTTTTCATCACATCTCAAGCGAGTATACATTCTCTGATAACTTTTCCAATTTACGATAACTGTTATAATTCATGTACTTAGTATAGATATACTTGTTCTTGACACATTGGTCACACAGATTGGTATTCATGGATCCCGACATGAGATGTTATTCCTTGTTATCTTGGTATATCTTGTAGTTCTTGTGCAGTATATGGACACCGATTCTCGAGGAGACTTGCTCCCTTCTCGTAGAATCCCGTATCATAACGTGTCTTGTTTGGATCCACTCTACCAGTCGGGGTAGGGAGTATTAGTGTAGATGTGTGGTCATTATCTGCCTTATTTATTCTTGTAGACCTTGTGAATGTCAATCCTACACTCCACGTATGATTGGCTAGATCATTAGACCTTGTTCAGACCCAAGCCAGCCACATATCGAAGCTAGTATTCACACATAGATAGATGACTCTTGATTCTTGTACATGTCATGATCAGTTTTACTTGCCTTGTTCTAGCTCTAGTTTACAGCTTACCTTACCATGATACTTATATGTATATTTTTATTACTCTTGTATATACTCTCTATTTACAGTCTTGTAGCTTTTATCCTATCTTATGAACTGTTGTTAGTTGATTGTGCTCGTTCCATCCTGACTGGATATGTTAACAAAATATTACAGATGACGATGAGGAGGATTGTTGTACCTACTATGGTCCTCACGCATAGTGGGCCTAGATTTGGAGACCCTGGTCCAGCAGGGATTAGCCCCGGCCAATGAGGCATTAGTGGTAGCTCTGCTAGATTAGTTTAGTACTGGACTTTGTCTCCATATTACACTTTGGCTTGTTATTATTTAGTATTTGTATTTGAGATTGTTGACTCTGAGACTTTGGACTTGTATTATTCTGTGTTGGATTTTCAGGATAATATTTTCATATCTAGTTGTCTTTATCTTTCAATGTCATCTTTTCTTCTTAAAATTTGTGGTTGAGTATGTTATATTGTCATTGCTTATCCTCCGTTCGGAGTTACCATTTTTGACAGGTTTTGATATTATAACTGTTGTTAGATTGTAGACCTAGATAGCGTGCTATGTTATTTCTGCGACGTAGGCTGGGACGTTGTATCTTACTCGTGCCCTTACTCCGGATGCGGGTCATGACAACTGAACAAACCCCAGCTCCATCTCAGGAACCTGAGAATGAAGCCCTAACTCAAAAGCCACACAACATCTAAGGGAAAAACTGAGAACAAAAGGTAAAACATATATATATAACCCTCTCATAACATATATATATATATATATATATATATATATATATATAATGACTCAGAAAACTGAATCCTACAAACCAAACCTAACTGAACTGTAACATTACACGAACCCAAACAACACTCCACCCAGGAAGCCTAAACACATTCCAAACTCTGAACCAACACAGATCTCAAATCCTCTGCCCAGGTATCAGACAACTGAACATAACAATGTATCAAAACATTCAAAAACCCAAACTCAACTCACACAATATGTAAACTGGGGAATAGGAAGGGGAGAGTGTGTGCCAACATAGTGTCAGTAAGGGGGTATCATTCGTGTCCAAACCAGAGTCAAAACCCAAGTGTCCAACGTGTATTAGAGACAGTGCAGTGCACTATCTCGTGTACGTATGTCGGGTGCCCTATGACACGACACACAATATTGGGTCTCGTGCTCGTGTCCACAGGTAGCCTAGGTCTAGGGCTTGGTGACCGTGTGCCTGAATCGTGTCCAAGGTGTCACATGTCTGAGATACGAACACGTATCAGAGCCACGAATTCGTGTACACACAGTCAGTACAAGACCAATGCAGACACAAATTCGCACTCGACACAACACGAAATGACTTGAAACTTTCGGAGGGGCCTGTCAGTCATGGGCCCCATCCCCACACCAATTTTGGTGGGTCCATGTAGCCTGTATAGAGAGAAAAGAGGGTCGAGCAGTAGGGGATGTGTCACAGTGTCTTGCTGACATTCTCGTGTCCGATTTGGACACAAAAACGTGCCCAAATCCAGCTTAGTCAACACAATAATTAATATACACATAATAAGATACAAATTTATGTAATTAGTTTTGAAAATCATTAACATTCACTTCTTTGAGGCATTTTATCAAACATATTACACTACACTCCGACACGCCTCCGATACACATATCAAATGGACACGAAATCCTACCAAACTTGAACTACAGCTAGGGGACCCTAAATGAATGCACCTATGAAGAGAAATCAGAATATTAATGTGTTTAGAGGCCATTACCTTTTGAGAGTTGGAACCTCAATAAAATTATTCTTGAGAGCCAAATCCTCCACTTCTTATGGTCAACTTGCTCCAAATCCTTGCTAGCTATCCACCAATGGCCTTTTCTACAGTAGGAGAGTATGTTGCAATTGATTGGGATCAATTTGGAGTTGATTTGGTGATAGAGGGTAAATTTGGGGAAGAATACTAATTAGGGTTTTAAGGGGACAATGAAAAGAGGCAAATGAGGCTAACGTATGTTTATATAGGGGAGGGAACCCTTTGATGGCAGCCAAGTGTTGTCTCTAGGGTTAGAGTTTAGTTCTAGGTGATTTAGAGGCCTCTACATGCATAATTCAAGACCTTCTAGCTAAAGGCCCAAGCTAAATATCTAAGCTTAACAAATATCCTACTCTTAACTTAATATCTAGATATTACTAACCTTGTCATGTAATGGAAGCTTCTAATCTAATATTTAGGCTCATGACTAATATCTAGGTTAGGGCAATTCTAGGTTAAGGCTTAACATAACACTTAGCACATTACCATTTAACCCAAGTCCTAATTAATTCAAAAGTCACCAAATAACCAAAATACCCTTAGCCTAAAAATAGGTAATTAGCCAATCTAATTATATGGTTAGGTCCCCATGGCCATGGTTAGTCTCTAGGCTAAGTAGTTTTAAGGTTTCACTAGCAAAACATCAAAATCACAATGCACCACTTTAAATAGTATTACATTAATTAAAATTTACCATAAATCATTAACATGAATTAAATCCTATTATTAAATGGCCAATTTTACAAAAGTTCAAAATTACCCTCAACTTAGAAAAGTGGTGGTTACAAGTCTACCCTCCTTAGAAGAATTTTGTCCTCGAAATTTAAGGTGATCGTACTCCTTCTAGGTCAAACCCCCAATCAATCAAAGTAAAGAAAACTATCTATAACATGCAAATCATAGTCCTACTGGTCATGATTTCACAGTCTCGAACAGGGTCACTACACTATCTAGCATATCACAAGAATATCCTGATAGGTACTAATGAAATCATACATCAAGATGGAGAAGAAGAACAGAAAAGACAGACCTGCTAACCCGTCACCCATAGCGTCGGTCTCCTCGACCGTCAGCACAAAAGCCCCGCCCCTCTGGTGCTGGGCATGGTGCTATGCCACAAGTGGCCTAACTCCCTCTCTCTGACCCGGTGTTCCGTCATATGTGGGTGTAGTAGGGCAATCCCTGACATGGTGAGCAGCGGATCCACAGAATAGAAACCTTCTGTGTCCTATAACAAGTCTCCCAAATGTGCCCCGGCTTCTTGCAGTAGGCACAAGTCTGCACCCTACGGCCCTGTCCTCGAGGCTGATGTTGTGCCTGCTGAACTCTTGTTGGTGCCAGCATCTACTGTGGCTGGTGTGCTACCTTCTGCACAAAGGGGCGCTTTCCACTCCCACTAGCCGCTCCTAAATCATCTCAGCCCCTCTTGGACTTGAGCTCATGGCTCTTGCCAAAATTTGCTCGAAAGTGGCATCTCTGTCGCTCTTGGTTAATGACTTGACCCAGAAGTTTCAACTCAGAAGTGCAGCCACTTCGGTTCAACCCAGAAGCGCAGCCCCTTCGGTTCCAATTTAAAGGCACATCCCATTCAATAGGCTCCTTTAGGAGACTTTATCGTCTTCGAAACACAGTCTCCTCGTCAACCCAGAAGTGCAGCCCATTCAATAGGCTCCTTCAGGAGACTCCGTCGTCTTTGAAACACAGTCTCCTCGTCGTCCAAAAGCGCAGTGACTCCATCATCTTCGAAAGCGCAGTGACATCGAAGCCTCACCAGAAGCACAGCTCGCATAGATGTGCAGTCCAATGAGGTAGTATTGTCCCACTTGGCCAGTCTGGTACTTATATCTTTTTAGATATTACCAACCGGTTTGTTTAAACCACCGCTCTTAAGATAAGAACGAAGTTTAGGTCTTGTTGATAAGAGCAATAGCCAATCGGTTTGACTAAATCATCGCTCCAAAGATAAGAATGAAATTTGGTTCTGTTGATAAGGGCAACATCCAATCGGTTTGTTTAAACCGATGTCCCAAAGATAGAGACAAAATCTGATTCTTTGATAGGAGTAAAACCCACTCGGCTTCATCCAAACAAAAAGCTTCGACCAATAGAGGCAAGCCATGTGTCGTTTATTCGGTTATGCTGGTAACCACCCGAGATATTGGTAGAAGGGAATCTCAACGTCTGCCACGTGTCAGCTCAGCAGCAGCTCTTATCGTGCAAGGATAGCAGATTCTCTTATATCTCAACGTGCAGCGCTCCTGCGCGTCCAACAAATCTCAAGCACATCGTATATGTGCAAAGCCTATAAATAGAAGTAGTTTTTTCTTTGATAAAAAAATCTTCGGCAAGGTCGACAATTTTCTGATTGGTAACCCAGAGTTCCATTCACAAACTCAGAAAGCCAGAGTAAGTTCAACTCGTCATCAGATCGTCAATAGAGTTAAGGAGCCGCTGCAGTGCTCGATCTCCATCATCACACTTCCCCAAAAATTATTGTACTTAGATCTCATGTTTAGGAATCGATTGTACTTTTTATACATTTGAATACAAAAGTTTGTTCAACTCTTTGTCATGGCAAACAATTTGGCGACTCTGTTGGGGACTTCCTTCTCCTCCAACGAGAAGTAGTGACACAATCTGACGACAACTTGCTGGGATCTTCTCAAAAGATGTTTGTTTTACGTTTCGACCAGCAAGCTTTTGAAGATCTCCTCTCTGAAGAGAAGTCGAGTCCTTCAAAGCGGTTCGTAAAACCGAAGAAGACTCGGCGTACCTGGGTGTCGAAGGCTGATGTGCGACGGAGGGGACTGTGCTCTAGGACCCCCTGAACGACAAAGTCCCGAAGGAGATTTCGACTGCTGCTGCCTCATTCAGCCCCTACTTCTGAAAAGCGCAACGAGGAGTATGGCTTCCCTGTGACAGACCCGACGAAGCTGCAGCCCCGGAGGAAGCGCACAGTCGCACACCCACGCATGGAGATAGCTGTGCAGGCAAGAACTTCTGTCTTTAATAGAATTGCCTACCCATAGAATAAGGCTAAGTTGGACTCTAACCGTTACGTACCTTCTAGGGGTAACAGGAAGAGGCCCAAGGCAGCACGCGTCCTGTGCGAACAACGTGCTACGTCGATAGTCATGTTGGATTCTGAATGACATGCACCTTCCAGGGATGGCACGAAGAAATCCAAGGCAGCACACGTCCTACGCGATCAAAGTGATATGCCGACCACTCAGCTGGACTTTGAATACTACGCACCTTCTAGGGGTAGTAGGAAGAAATCCAAGACAGCACGCGCCTTGCGCATTCAATGTGCTATGTCAACCCAGAAGCGCAGCCCATTCAATAGGCTCCTTCAGGAGACTCCATCATCTTCAAAACACAGTCTCCTCGTCGCCCGAAAGTACAGTGACATCGAAGCCTCACCAGAAGTGCAGCTCACATAAATCCTATATTTTCTATTATTTGACTATCCATAATAGTGCGAAAGAAGGTCTGGCTCCAAGGACGGGTTTTTGGAGTTAGCTCACCCTCGCGGGGTCGCGACCCTTTGTCCCGGCCATTGTAGCACGTGTGTTGCCCAGGACGCAGTCCAATGAGGTGGCGTTGTCCCACGTGGCCAGTCTGGTTTTTATATATTTTTAGATATTACCAACCGGTTTGTTTAAACCACTGCTCTTAAGATAAGAACGAAGTTTATTTCTGGTTGATAAGAGCAATAGCCAATCGGTTTGTTTAAATCATCGCTCCAAAAACAAGAAAGGAATTTGGTTCTGTTGATAAGGGTAATATCCAATCGGTTTGTTTAAACCGCTGCCCCAAAGATAGAGACAAAATCCGATTCTTTGATAGGAGTCAAACCCGCTCGGCTTCATCCAAATAAAAAGGTTCGAGGAATAGAGGTACTCCATGTGTCGTTTATTCGGTTATACTGATAACCACCCGAGATCTTGATAGAAGGAAATCTCAACATCCGCTACGTGTCAGCTTAGCTGTCACGACCCGCACCCGCTTTTCGGATACAAGACGTATCCAAGTCCAGCCTACGCTGCAATGTCGGCGGTAGAACACAGTCTATAACTCATAAGTCACTGAAGCTAGAATCACTTGGAAATCTATATCTCATCCACAGAATAATCAAGACACAACCAAGTTCAATGAATAAAACATGAAACTGAACAATAAAGAATATAACTGATTGTTTCCAAGAATCAAGTCACGTCCGGTGGACACAAATCCACTACCAATAGACGGAAAGAGATAAAATATATGAAAAATATACTATCTGAATACAATCTGCTAACCAAGCAACCTCAACTGCAAAGCACCGCGATCTGATGCTGACTCAAAACCCTCTCATCTGCTACTGACTCAAACTCGGCTAACCTGAAGAGATCATCAGGTCCTCAGAGGACATAGCAAGATACATATAAACATGCATGTCTAACAGTTTTATCATGCATAAGAAATAAACAAGAAAGACAAGAACACGACAAATGGCTATGAACACGAACACTAGAACAACTACGCATAAATGAACTGTCGGATGAACAATGAACACGAGATCAATGGGAAAACCAAACCCTCATCCCGAGTGTGGACTCACGGGTTTGAACTAAGCACTAACCCCTATCCCGAGTGTGGACTCTCTGGTTAGCTCAAGGCAAAAACACCATCGTCTCGTGTGTGGACTCTCTGGTGCCAATGAACACGATAAACACCCTCGTCCCGAGTGTGGACTCTCTGGTGCACTGATCAACCCTCGTCCCGAGTGTGGACTCTCTGGTTGTGTAAAACGATAATCAAGATTTTAGCAGTTCAACTACACGCACTCGTTTTATGACAAGACTCAAGCAAGGTACTGATAAGAACAACTCCAAATGTGACTATAAGGCCAAACATGAACACGACTACATGCAATGAAATCAACTCAACAGAATATAATACGAAGAGCACATGTCCATAAACAATCAAAACTGAGAAATAAAATATAATGCATGTAAATAAAACTGTAGAGGGAGGCAAGGTATACTTGCCTTAGGTCCTGAGCTGCGAGTACGGATTACAATCCGTATCAAGGTCCAAGTAACCTGTTACATAATTTTATCATGTCAATAAACAAGCTGAAATCAAGGATAATCTCTCTACTTGGTCTTTAAGATTTTGAAGTCTATTCTACCTCAACTACTTCCTTGAATTGGATATGTTAGCTACTTACCCTTGTTTGTACCTTCACTAATCTGACACCAATAGGCTATAATCGACTCTACTTATTTGGTCACTTCCTTGACACATCCCATAAAAGCTTCAAGGCACTAGTCTAATTTGGTTTCCTTATGATTTTAACCTTATTCCTATGCCCCTTCTAGACATGTCAAGTTAAATCCTATTTACATGTTTATCCATATAGAAGTCTTATTAGTGCACTTATTGCATTGAGTGGAAATACTGTTATAAGTATACTCTTAACCTTCTATTACTCCACACTTAACCTCATATAAAGTGGTTAGCACTTCATTTAGGTATCTGTTGACACTAGGAAACCCCTCTCCCATTACCCTAGCTTAGGATACACACATGTGAACTCCAATTGTTACCCACCTATATAGGTTCATAGAGCTTCCCTGCCATTCCTTGCTAAATAATACATTCTATATTCAGTTTAGGTAGCCTCACACACAAATGTGCATACAGGTACAATTATTTCCTGTAGGAGTTCTATCACCTAAACCCTTGTGTCCTGCTATACTCATATCCTAACTAGCTGACACCCCATTTGCAGTAAAGCCACTGCCATCTTGGCCCCGTAGGAACCCTTCTCACATTGGAATATATAGGTAGTACCATGTATACTCTACTACATAATAGGCTTTTCTCTTTACTGTCTTTGACTGGGGTTAATTGACACACCTAAACCTGGTACCCGTGTTCACTGATACAGGGAAAATTTGATACCTTCATTATGTATTCTAAAGACAGGACAAGGACAACCATCTCACTTGCCGGTTGTCCTGTACTCAGAACACTCGACTACTACATTGCTCCTATGTGTATACATATGGTTTGCCTTCCTTAACATAGGAAACTCACTTCCAGTTTCAAAGTTGGTTACCCAAGTATCGCACTATCCTATGGCACAGAGTATTGGCAACCTTATACTACCATCTCAACATGGTTTTTAACCTTTACACCCTATCATATCTCCACTGCTACCATTGGTTTGTCTAATATTGCAACTGATACACGTATGCACTCATATTGCCTAGTGCAGTAGCCCAACATGCTGCATATATCAGTACACTTATAACCTTCCCCGATATACCCATGGCACCCACTGGTATTCAGATTAGTGCTTTATGCACTAATGGCATATCCCCCTTGAGGTTACTGCCACACTCACCCACGAGTCCATGAATGACCCTTCCAACTCCATATCTCTGATATATCTTGAACCCATAGGCACATACATACCTATCACAACATACCCACTTTTCCCTGTACTCTGGTATAAGGATACATAACACACCAATTTGGCACCAAACTGATATACACATAGCCACCTCACCTCGTATGGGTCTGTTGCACATACACATAGACACATAGGACATACTAGTTCCTAATGGAATGGTCCCATGTGCAACAACCTTTCGAGCTACTACTAGGACAGCATCCTTGCTCTGATTTGAAATATTACCCCTGCTATGTACCTATTCAGGAACATTTCCCTTACCCTCGACTTGACACTAATGCCCGATCTGATATTTATTCCTTGGTCTTAGGCTTGATATCATGGTTCAAAACATGATACCAGATATATCATCCAATATAGAGGTCGAAGCGTGAGGTCAAGTGTCAGACCTGGTTTGAGGGGGAATTGTGTCGAGTATCAATCTGATACTAAAATTGAAGGGTGTATTCCAGTACCAAGTCTGATGTAAGAGGTTGGATAGGATATCAACATCAGTCCTGATACCAGGGTATACCTGACACAAGGTATCGATATGATACCAAGTATCCTAATGTGTCACCAAACGGCCTCAACCCTCCACACATTGACACTTGTATTGACTGGTGATGGTACCACCCTTACTGATATTTACGTATCATGTTAGTGTACACTCTATTACCAACGTCTGACCTATCCCTTGTTCTGCCATTGCCATACAACCTAAGCAATAAATCATGGTATCCCTACCCGAGGTTTCTTTAAGGCAATTAAACAAGTCGCCTGCCTCTATTAGATTAAATAGAAAACTGATCTTGCTTGAAGGACTAATTTAAGATGATTACCTGATGAAGAATTTGATGCTCCTTCCTGTTGACTGCTTTCTCGAACACGCAGGTCTTCTCCAACTTCTGGGAACGCAAGGGAAGCTTAGGGTTTAAGGAAGGAAGGGGGGATCGGTTGCTTCCTTTGATTATATATATATATATATATATATATATTTTTTTTGATTATATATATATATATATATATATATATAGTTAAGGATTTGATCGATCATAATCCTAAAGGGATTAGAAGAGATCGAGTTATCTAGGTTTAAATCATAACTGAAAGCAGGGGTGGGTAGTCGGTTAAGTGAGGGAAAATACATTTGAAATTTGAACACAAGGGTGTGCTATGTACAGGGTTTTGATTAGATCGAAAGAAACGGATAGGGAGATCAGTTTCAAATCAGTTGGTTTGATCCCTAAGGATTTGAGACTATCTCCCATTAACTTGGAGATTTGAACATAGCAAGGGATTCGACTATAACAGGGTTTGAGTCACAGAAGGCTAATCCTCTATATATATACTAGTGTTCGATTTCCTGGAGGGAATCGGAAGGATTTGATTTAATCTCATCTCAGTTTTGGGTGAAGATTTATCATGAATCCGTATCAATTTCAAACACAGGGTTGTGGGTTTGGTAGAAAAGGAAGATTTGAAATAAAGGCATTTTGTACTAAGGTCCCTGTCAATCCTATATTCCTATTTGGACCCTCTGTGATATTTTAAGTGTAACAAAACTATAAAACATAACAATATATATAAGACAATAAGGAATGGTATAAAATTTAATAAAGAGGAAAAAAAATTGGTCAAGGGGTTGACATTAGCAGCAGCTCTCACCGTGCAAGGATAGCAAATTCTCTCATATCTCAACGCACAGCGCTCCTGCGCATCCAACAAATCTCAAACACATCATATATGTGCAAAGCCTATAAATAGAAGGAGTTTTTCCTTCGATCAAAAATCTTTGGCAAGGTCGACAATTTTCTGATTGGCAACCAGAGTTCCATTCACAACCCCAAAAAGACAGAGCAAGTTCAACTCGTCGTCAGATCGTCAACGGAGTAAAGGAGCCGCTGTAGTGCTCGATCTCCATCGGCACACTTCCCCAAAAAATCTTGTACTTAGATCTCCTATTTAGGAATCGATTGTACTTTTTACACGTTTGAATACAAAAGTCCATTCAACTCTTTGTCATGGCAAACAACATATAGCACACAGGTAAAAGTGTAAAACACAAAACATATATTATGCTTCATATTTCAAAATGATATAATTTACTGTATACAAAAGTGGTTCCTCCATATACAAAATAAAAAGTATAAAATCCTCCATATCCAGTCGATTACGTACCAGTCGATTTCGACATCGTAGTGGCCAACGAGTAAGTCTCTTGGCTCCTCAATCTTCAACAACTTCTTACAATGATTGAATTGATCAGTAAAAGGTGTCGTCCAGGCGATTGCTTCGTCCGGTGCATATTTTTACCAAATTGTTGAAGGTAGAGAAATCGAAGAATGATCGATCAACCTTAGTATGATGAAGTGGTTCCCGATATGACCTATAGTACGTAGGTTAGATTGTTTGTGCTCAGCCGTAGGAGCGCATATCGGAAATAATATATTGTTAATACCTGGCGAAATAACTACAATCGGTATCATGTACCTATTAGCAAATAAATATACGGCAGACGGGATGGACATGTAGTGGTCTTCACCGATGCAAGGAATACTTGTCAACAAGCTTCCAACTATTTTTTCGCTTAGCATGAGTAGAATGGAAGACGAGTCTCTAACTCCTTGTACAGCTCCTACCTCACCTGTCTCCATCCTTCTTTGTCGGAATAACCAATATGTCTTGCAAGCACATAAAATCTGCAAGAGGCATCCACCGGGACATCAACAGTAGACCAAATGTAACTGCGAATCTCAGGTTAAAAACTGTCAATATACAAACCCAGTGTATGTCTACCCACGGTATCTTCGCTTGGCATGTCCGTTTTCTGCGTTTTTTCTTCGAATGACAAGCTTGCTCTTCCGTGACGTACCAGACATAATACTGAGAAACATTGCAGACTGAGCTTGCTCTAAGCTTTGTTCAATATGCTCAAAGGACGATAGATCTCTCTTAGTTGAGTCCATCCTTCTCTTCTGTGAACTACTCATTCTTGTTTGAGGTATTCCCTTAGGATTGGAATCAACGGACGGCTCATGCATTTTAGTAGTCACCAGACATGCAATTTTTTAGATTTTAAGCTCAATGCACTCCCGTTCCGCTCCTATTGAGGCACACCACCTTGCATGGAGAAGTTTCACTTGTGGAAAAGAGAAGAAATCATCGTCACTATTCACTACGGGCATTACAGATAATTGCCTCCAACGTTCATCAACAACACCTACTGGAATATGAATGAATTGACGATGATATTTATTAATCTCATGTGCACAAGGGAGGCCCAGTGTATGTCGATGTACATACCCTCAAACCTCGTGATCAAACCTGACAATCTTTGACCTATCAATATCCTCAAATCGTAATGCCAACGCCTTGTGAGATATCACATGCATTAAAGCATCCAAGAGGGCTTCCTTTCTATGCTCATGCTTGACAATATTTAAGCTCATCTCAAATGATGCCTTAATTTCGTTCAACGTCTAGTCTACCTAAATATATAGCTTGCCAAACCGAGACAAAGTTGCCGATAGATGACCTTAGATGTTGTTTTAATATTGAGTGTGCTCCTTCGACACGGTTGGTAGTTGTCGTGCCATAATGCTTTACCATATTTGTCCATGCTAAGACGAAATTTTCTTTGTGCGGTTCTTGCCATATATCTTTGATGTAAGAAATGCATGTCGGCTCCCTCGTCTTCCACTTTTCCTTGAACAAGTACCATGCTGCATCGTAATTGTCTTTAGTACAGCTCGCTATACATAATTCCAATCATTGAAGAATTCTTCAAAACGGTCCATGTCAAGTTTACTATCCACCTTCCCGAACTTTAACTTATATTGGGATTGGATATTACGATTGACGTGCCAAGTGCATAGTAGTGTATGCGCTTGAGGAAAGTGTTTTAAGTTTCTCCAACGCCTCTCCATGACCGGTGTAAAGTGTTTTAAGTTTCTCCGACGCCCATGTGTAGTCTTCAAGTTTCTCACTCTTCATGAAGCAAAAAGCAACTGGAAATGTTTTCCACGCAGAGGTGAGCCAACAACATGAAAGAGAGGTATCTTGAACTTATTGGTCTTGTATATGCAATCAAGAACTAACACGTCAGCGAAGGACCTAGCCAAATGTGTGCAATGGGGATGAGCCTAAAACAGTGAAATGACTTCATTACTCTGGGGATGTCTTCTATGGTACTCAACATAATGATTATCGGTAAGCAACTTCAACACTTTCTGCATCGCCATTCTTAATTTTGTCCGAATGGCGTTCGAAGAAGATAGGGCATTGTAAATTGACTTCATTTTTGACTTGTTCTTCTTATCTTCATGTCGTATGATGGAATATATTTGTTTCGGTGCAACTCCAGAAGTGGACAAATCTTCGACTATCTTTTTCTCAGTATTTTTCAACTGTCCGGCATACAGATGACCCAAAAGTGTTTCGGTAATAACATGATTGTGGATTCCATTCTTGACTTCGACTGTCCACTTCGCATCATCTACGTTTGTATTATAGATCTTGAATGGACAACCACATTTTTTCGTACCAACATTTCTGTTTAAAACTTTTCTTTGAAGAACTGTATCTTTCTTGTGGCATCTGAACAAACCACCTCTTTCACATCCAACCACTACAGTTTTTCGTCCTGGACGGTTTCGGACCGATCTGGATATCACAAGAACTATTTTATTTTTTCGTCCAACTTCTCGGCACTAATGTAGCGCTTCTTCGCTTGATTCAAACCAAATATCGGTCGAGAATAAATTGCCTACATCAACGACAATTGGAGGAGGTATCATAATCTCGAAAGATGATAAGTCCTACAAAATAAATTAAAGCTAAACGAAATTAAGTGCGAAAACTACTGCAAATAAATAAGGCTGCAGGCAGTATGATAGTCCTACAAATAAATATGACTGTAGGCTGTGTGACAGTCCTACAAATAAATAGGACTGCAGGCACTCTGACATTCCTATGTTTCTTCGGGACTGTCACATTGTTGATAGTCCTGTTTTACAGCTGGACTGTCAACTCTTTGACAGTCATGTTTTACAACTGGACTGTCAACTCTTTGACATTCCTTCTTCATTGAGGGACTGTGCCCGTTTCCCGTAGTCCTTCTTCCTACTAACACGAAAATAATTTTAAAATTTAATTACCAAGTGTGCTTCTGAAGAAACAATGTATTCTTCGGACGAAGCGGGACGAGAGTTTAGTACATTTGATGACCCAGGTTCTTCGATGTACATTTTTTTCTACATTAAACACATATAATTCAATATTTATATGTGAAAGTGATGTTTGAAATCCTAATCATATATTAATTCGATGATATACCAAGTAACAGTAGAATTCGATGAAACTATAACTACAACTTTCACCACAAATCTTCACAAAATCTACTTGGGAAAAATTGGACTAGGATTTAATTATGTGACCTAGGCATTTTCTTGGAAAGAAGAAAGCAAGAGAGGGAGGTAGAAGAGAAGAGGGAGAGAAGAGAACTTGCAAGAAGGAAAAAAAGTTGATTTTTATACCCATATGTAAATATTGGAGTACACATTTGTAAATATTGGAGTGTCCCAAGCAAAGAATAGGAGTAACAAATTTGTAAATATTTGGAAAAATATTGGACTAACCTAGGGGTGCAACTCGGGCGGGTTGGGTCAGGTTTGAGGTTAACCCGAGCCCAACCCGATGAATCATAAGCCTAGCCCGAGTCCAAGCCCAGTCCGACCTCGGGTTCAACATATGAAGCTCAAGACCAAGCCCGAAGATCGGGTTTGGCTCGGGTTGAACTCGGATTGGGTCGGGTCCATCGGGTTTATCGGGCTCTAATATACTAATTGAAACAATTTTAAACAAAAGTAATATTAAACAAATAATCAAATAGCAATCAAGTATTGATCCTTACAAAATACAAACTGGAATAAGATTTAGGATAAGGAGTTGAAGAGTTTAGGTGAATAAATTTAGGATTTAAACATTTTATTTAAGAAGTATGACAATATATATATATATATATATATATATATATATATATATATATATATATATATATATATATATATATATATATATATATATATATATATATATATATATATATATATAAGTTAATGGCTCTCTTTCTCCGCTGCTCCCCCTCCCTAAGGAGACCCTAGGGTCTCCTTCGTCCCCTCATCTCTCCCCCTGCCCGGCTTCCGATGGTGGCTCCCTGGCCGGCCGACTTGCTGGCTCTGGTCGGCCAACCCTCCCCCCCCCGCCTCCTCGCCGGCCCCGCCTCCTTCCTCCTCTCCTCCCCCCTTTGTCCCTCCTCCCCAGGCGTCCCGCCCCCCCCCCCCCGCATAGCCCATTCGGGAGCTCCGACTTCCTTCTTCCGACGTCCAGGTGGGCCCCCCTCCAGGGTGCTGGCGCCGACCGGGCCGGGAGCTCCTCGGAGCTCAGCGACCGGTCTTCGTTCCTCCCTAATTTTCAAAATGTCGCCATAACCAACGTCCCATCATGGTGGGAACCCCCCCGCAGTGTAGGTGTGGGGTGCCCCCTACCTAGGTCCCTCGGGTTGGACGCTTATGGCTCACCCTACGAGGTAGACCTTTCTCTTTTCCTTTACGCCGTGCAGTACGCTGCTCTGCTCTCATCACATCTTGGTGGGTCCCACCCATCCTATGCTAATCTCGTGCTCTACGCAGCTCATCTTTTTGATCCTATTGGGTCACACCGGTTTTCTGCTGTTGCATTCCCTGGAGCAGCCCCCCCAACCTTTACGCATGACACGTGACCCCACCCTCGCGTATCATTCACCCTCCAACCTTTACGCAGGACACGTGTCCCCCACCCTCGCGTATCAATCCCCCTCCATGTTCGCGTACTTTGGCGTGCTTTCCCGCAACCCGCAGTTTTACGCACCCCTATCCGTGCCCCCTGGGCCCCCCATCCTCTCTCCTCACTCCTCTCAGGCCCCCGCCCTCTCCTCTACCCCTGTGAATTCCTTCGCCGGACACCCAGCCGCCACCCCTACCTCAGCCCCAGCGTCTTCCGTGCCGCAGCCCACCGACCTGATTGCCTCCGGCGCTCTCCTTTCCGGAACCTCAGGAGTCCTCCCCTCCTCGAGCGTGGCTGGTCTCGGGGCCCCTCCCGAAGCGGTCCGTGACGCCATCGTCCCCCAAATCCCTCCTCTTTCGTCTGCGGCTGTCCCTCTGGCGGCGTCTCCCCCCGCTCGGGGTGCAGACGCCGCCCTCGCCGTCCCCTCGGCATCTCCCCTCCCATGGCAGCCCCCCTTTAGCTGGCCCCGTTGTCTCCCCCCCCCGCCCCGAATCGGGCCCCTCCCTGTTGCAGCCCCCGCCCTCCAGGGGAGCGACCAAGGTTCCCTCCCTGTCCGGACTAGCCCAGCGGTCCATCGCCGCAGCTCTCCGCCCGAACTTGGCCTCCCCGAAGGGTCTCTTTATCAATGATGTCAGCCTCTCGAACATTGTCTTCCCTCAGGAGTCCTCTGTTCCTATGGTCCCCTTGTCCGACTTAGAATTGACTTCTCTGTCATCCTCTTTCCCCCACACTTTTGTTCTAAAGTTTTCGACCGGCTGCCCCAAACTCTCCAGGGTGCAGGAAGCGATAGCCAGCTGGAGCCTCACGGCAGAATACCGGGTAGCCCCCCTCGACCCCAGGCATATTCTCCTCCATCTTTCCTTCGACACCGATCACAGGACTGTGTGGCCCAAAGGCACGTGCAGGATCGGCTCCCACTTGATGAAGATCATTAAATGGTCACAAGGGTTTACCACCAAAGAAGACTCTGCGAGAGTCGCTGCTTGGGTGACCCTGCCCAATCTACCCCTCATATGCTTCGTCCCAGCGGCACTTAGGCGCATCGCCAACTCCTTCGATACGTATGTGGCCACGGCCCCCGAGACCAGCAACCTAACCAAGGCCCACTATGCCAAAATTTGTGTGGAACTCGACCTCCCTGCCGAACCACCCAATTTTATTACTATAGAGCTGGGCAACCAGACCCACACCCAACAAGTCCTCTACGACAACCATATTATGTTCTGCAATCACTGCCATTTAAGAGGCCACCTTACGAAGCACTGCCATCGCCTTCACCCAGAACTCAAGAAGAAAGCAACCTGGATAGACAATGAGCCAGCTGAAGGAAGGACACCTAAGTCACCCCTTCTACCGTGCCCAAACTCGTACACTCGATTCGGATCCAGTGACGGCAAGACTGACCGAAGCGAGCATCCTAGCAAAACTCTGATCAAAGCTCTGTCCCCCTGCAACACCCTAGTTCTCACCCTCTCCAACCAATTTGATGTCTTAGATTCGGGAGGAGCGAAACCAAGTGAGTCTGGCCACCCCCTTACCAAACTAGATCTCTTCGAGACATCATACAGCCCCCTGAATACGGAAATTGATGAGGAGATCACCGACACCATCCGCGTTGACCAATAACGCCCCAAAGAAGACCCTATTGAAGAAGCCCTTGCTATCCTCGGGCCAGACCAAGTGCGGATAGGACTACAGGTTCAAGCCGCGAGTTACCCTCTCCAGCAAACTATTCTTCTGATCAGGAGTGCCAGTGACTCCCTGGTCATCCCCTCTGAAGATCCCATCTTAGACTCCGCCGGGGAATTGGTAAGCATTCCCACGGACCCACCAGAGCAACCCTCAAGCGACTCTCCAACCACGACAAAGGCAGAGGCGTCACTCTCGCGCGGGGATGATGTCACCTCGCCACGGGCAGAAGCGTCAACCTCACGCGGGGACAAGGCCAACAAAGCAACTGACGATAACAACACCATTCAAACCAGATCCGCCACCAAGCAGAACAAAAAACCCTCCCCTCAACTTCATTAATGCTTAATATCCTATCGTGGATTGTCCGCGGACTGGCGAACAAACCCACATTAAGGAGAATTTTCGGCATGCGAAAAATCTACAAGATCGACATCCTCATTATTATCGAACCCAAAATCCCTCCCAAAAGATTAAAATCTATCCAGTTACAGCTAGGCCTCCCCTCGGCCATAGCAGGCAGAAACGACATTTGGATCCTCGGCACGACGGATGTCAAAATCGGGGTCATCCAGGACTCCTAGCAGGCCCTCACTTGCTGGTGGGAACACCCCTCGCTCCCTGATCGTACCATCCTTTCTGTGGTACACGGTAGCTGTGATATTGCCGAGTGGAAACATCTCTGGAACGACCTCATAAACATCCACCTCCACCACATCAACTCTCCTTGGCTGTGCATCGGGGACTTTAATGCGATCACCTGCAGAGAAGAAAAAATCAGAGGGTGACCTCCTCCCATATCGGCCATGCAAGACATCAACAAATTTATTTTCAATGCTCATCTCACCACCCTTCAGTTCACCGGCAATGCTTTCACCTGGTGCAACATGCAGGAAGGCGACCGTCGACAATACTCCCGATTGGACAGAGCCCTCACGAACGATCGCTGGCACGGAATGGAGATCACCACCAACCTGTCCCATCTCAACTCCACTGAATCAGACCACGCCCCTCTGCTGGTTGAAATTAAAAACAATACCAGCCCTCTCAAAAAGAACTTCCAATTCCTCGACTTCTGGACAAATCATCCCCAATTTCTGGGCATTGTCGTGGAAGCATGGAATCGGGAAGACTCCCCCAACCCCCTATCGCGGGTGAGCAACAATATCACCCCCAGTTTTCAGAAATAGGGGTATTTTTGTCATTTTGCATTTTTGAATATTTTTAAAATTTATTTTATTATTTATGATATTATTTTGGGGTTGAAATTTATTTTATTATTTATGATATTGTTTTGGGATTATTTGAGTCGGGTTCGAATTTCAACTCAATCTGACTTGAAACAGGGACCCGGGGGGGTAGTTTGACTCTAGTGGGACCCACACACTAGTTAGACATGGCCCACATGATATTAATTTTAGTTCACATGATATTAATTTTAGTTAGTAGTTAGACTAATTATTTATGGATAGGTTTAGTTTAATTAGAGACTTAAAACTAGACTAAATTGACCTCAACCTTTAACACATTCCTAATTTAAATCAAATGGATTAGTGGAGGACATTTTGGACATTCAAAAATGGGAACACCTCATCCTTTTTGGGCAGCCACCTATGGGGGGGGATAAGGGGTGAGTCACCATCTCTTCCATTTCATTTTATCCATCCATTTTCTCTCTCTTGTTCTTTCCCAAATTTTTAGAGAACAACTCCATTGATTTCATCTCCAAATTCACCATTTCTTCTACCAAATCTTCTTTATTTCTCTTCTACTCCATGGTTAGAGGGTGCTAGCCAAGTTTGGGAGGATTCGGAGCTCGTTCGTGTCCTTTTGGAATCTCTACGTGTCGGTATCGTGTCGGAAGGATTTTTCTTTGAATCTCTCTCCTGGAAGGTATAATCTCTCCTCTAATCCATCCCTACATGCATATAGGAATATTTTGAACCCAAAGGAATGACCCCCATGGTTGTATCTCCATTTGTGTCCATTTCGGGTCCATTTGGAGGTCATAGGAGTGTCCTTTGAGTTGTGGTTGTGTCCTAGTGGGAAAACTCCTATTTTGGACACTTGTATGCATATATATATTGTAGGAATGATTAATTAGTGTTTTAATCTCAGATTTATATTTTTAGAGAGTTGTTCCTAATATGTTCTTTATAGTATCATATTGTATCATATTTATTTTATATTTAGATTGATGTGTCTCTTTATATATATATATATATATATATATATATATATATATATATATATATATATATATATATATATATATATATATATATATATATATATATATATACATTTATATATATAGGTGTGTGTGGTTTGTGCATATATATATTTATTTGTGTGTGTGGTTAGATGGTTAGAGAGTGGATTGATCTTATTTAGGATGGTTAGAATATATTTTATTTCGATAGCTATGTTGGTATCCAAGTATTTTGCCTACATGTGTTTTTTGTCCAAACAACCCAAATTCGTCATAATTTTTATTCACGTTTTTAGTAGCTAGAGTAACTTAGAAATGTCATAAATTTTAGCTCATAACTCCAATTAACCTTCCGTTTTTTTAAAAAGAAGCGTATCGAAGTTAGCTTTCCAAATATATATTTTAATAAGCCAAATTCATTTTATAACTTTCTGTAGAATTGTTTGAGTGTCAGCTGTACGAAAGATTAACGCGTTTCGGTGTTTTCGCGATTCTGGGAGCTTCCGGACACGAAAATGCGATCCGTTTGAAGTTTCGGAAAGCTAACACGAAGAGCTATAACATACTTTAATCCTAGAATTTTGTGAAGGCCCAATTGGTACAGTATTGATTTTAAGTAGAAGAGTGACTATGCGACGTAGGCATTTTGTGTAACCTACGAGCCTAGTAAAGATATCATGTGAATGTAGGTATCATAGATTGTTAAGAATATGTATGATATAGTACATATATGAATATATATATATATATATATATATATATATATATATATATATATATATATATATATATATATGTATATATATATATACATATATATATATATATATATATATATATATATATATATATATATATATTATTGTTATATAATATATGTTAGTATAGTGTGTGTGTTTGAATGAGATAAGGATGTGTATGGTTAGTGGAGAGAAGTGAGATTGATAGAGGATATGTGTTAGTGTGTGTTCGATTTGTATAGATGGTAGTGTAGTGTGTGTGGGTTGTGAAGGTGAGAGAGTTGGAAGGATCATGCCATCCTATTTGACTTGAGGCTAGTGTAGTTTGTTGAGTGATTTGTGTTTTGGTTGAGTGGTAATGTGTTTGTATATAGATGTGTGTAGGTGTGTTAGAAGAGAAGGGTGGTGGATTTGGTATATGTGTTTGTGTGTGTGTTAGTATTGGAGTGGAGAGAAATTTAAATGTTGTATGTAGATATGTTAGTATGTTAGTGGTTATATTAGAATCTATGTAGAGATTAGAGATATATTCGAAGTTAGATAGTGATAGCTTGTATAAGTTAGATAATTAGTTGTGTTAGTCTATGTTATTGTTAGTTAGAGATGACATATGTTAGTTGTGTTAGGTTTATAAGTTAGAATATATGGTTAGAAGTTATATGTTAGAGTTGGTTAGTATCTTATATTAGAGGTATAAGTTAGGATATAGATGAGTGAGTATCCTAAGATGCAAATCAGTATCTTAGAGGGTAAAAGTAGGATTTTTGGGTAAAGTCTAAGAAAGGGTTTTGATTATTAAGATGGAATTAGAAATAGGTTGTCTTGGTAGGTAATGACTAGATGAGGGTAGTTTAGGCTAGTCTTGACCCCCGTTGACCAAGAGTTGACTTTTTGACCGAAAGTCAACTTCAAGTCAACACATGACTTAGAATTGACCAAAACCAAACCAGAGTTGACCAGTTGACTGAAAATCAACTGTTAGTCAACATTTAACTTATTTGACCTAGGGTTGACCTAGGGTTGACCCAGGGTTGACTCAGTGTTGACTCAGTGTTGACCAGAGTTGAGTTTTTGACCAAAAGTCAACTGTAAGTCAACCTTTGACCCAGATTGACCTAGTTTGACTTGGATTGACTTTCTGTGACTTTGTTTGACCTTGGTTATCCTAGTGTGACCCAGTTTGGCTCAGTATAACCTAGTGTGACCTAGTTTAGCTTGGTGTGACTTGGTTTGACCTAGTTTTTGACTTAGACTTGTATATCATGACTAGATTAGCTTTTCTTTCATTATTAAACCATGTTTTGACTTGTAGTATCTCATCTTTAGGTCTGTGATTACTCTGAACATCTGTTCACCTTATCAGCTCAGGACCGCAGGCGAGTACATTCACTGATAGTTTTCATTGTCTTGATATCTACTATATCCGATTCAGTTGTAGTGTCTTACATGATTTCCGACACGATGGTTCATGGACTAGTATATGTTGGATCCTGTCATGAGATGTTATTCCCGGATTTTCTTTGGTATGTTGGTATGTGATATCCATGTTCATGTACTTATATAGACATCGATTTGGGAGTGGGCTGATCACCTGCTTTTGAATCCGTGTCATGATGTAACATGTTCGGATCCATGATACTATTCGAGGATAGGGGAATTATTAGGGGTTATGTGATCAAAGCCGCCCTGTCACTATTTTGCTAGCGCCACCCTCACCTCACATAGGGTGTAGCAGATACCCCATGCCAGGTTATCCAGGTTGGCCGGCATGACTCTCCGTTGAAGTTACCGCGGATTGTCGGGCCAAGTGGATAACCCCACCATGACTCCCTAGCCGGTCACATATCTCTCTAATAATTCAAATCATATTTTACATTTATTGTCGTATCTTATATTCCAGTTCAGCTTTACTTTCTGTACTTCTCACCATGCTATGATTCCATTACTCACATGCTCTACCTGCTTTTATACAGTACCATGATTTGAGACTAAGTTCTGTTTGAAAGAAGGATTAAAATCCCGGTCCTTGTTTGGTTCAAGGGTTGTAACTCGGCTTTCAAATGGTTCCCAAGTCAACTATATCTTTGTCTTGTATTTCATTATACTGTCTCTTATAGTATTTGTCAAATCATATAGAACTGCTGTTGGTGTTTGTACTTGCTCATTTTCCTGACAGGATACCGTTGACATATTACAGATGATTCTGAGGCAGATTGTCCGACCTATTATGGGGTCGAGTCTGATGGAGTAGACCCGGGCTGTGGTTTGTTAGTAGAGGCACTAGACTTTGCTCACCCTGAGTAGTGTAGCTTAGTTAGGTTTGCCTGGCCTACGAGCCAGCTAGTACTTTTTAGACTGTAGCAGTTTTTATATATTATGTGATTCTCTGGGTTGTTTGTGCATAGCTCTGGACTTGTGTGGATCTTGGACTTATTTCCTGTTCTCATCATTTGTATTTTCCTTTCCATACTATCTACCTTAGTTTTATATTTGTGATTGAGACTGTATTGCTATGTCACCTCCATTCGGAGTGTATATACTGTACAGGTACATTTATCTGTTTAGTTGTAGTATTTATAGATGACCTAGACAACGTTCTACCGCCGATGCTGCGGCGTAGGCTGGGCGTAACCACGTACTCATGCCCCTAATCAGGGTGCGGGTCATGACAAACAGGCTCCGAGCGACGAGAAAAGCTCTATCCAATTGGAGCAAACTCGCCTACGGGGATATTTTCCAAGCCGTGCGGGTAGCGGAGGACGATGTCACCCGCGTCGAAACCCTTTTTGCATCGGATCGATCTGCGACGGCCAGGTCAGCCCTGAACCTCACCAAGGCCATGCTCAAATTCTGACTTAAAGTGGAAACCGACTTTCTGGAAGCAGAAAGCGAGATTGAAATGGGACAGCGAGGGGGATAAAAACTCAAAAATTTTCCATGCCTGCGTCATTGGACGCAGACAGAAGTTATCCATCAATTGTATGGCAGACGACAACGGGAACATCATTACTGACCTTGAAATTCAATTCCATCTGTTCCTTGATCGTTGGATGAAATTTTGTTCTTGTGATGTGATATTCTTCTGAGATAAGTCGTATGGACTAGGTCGTCTTGATTATGAGATTTTAGAATCCTCTAGGGTCATGCTAGCAGGCATAGTGAGGACATATAGTCGGATTATGGTCGTATTTGTCGGGTGTAGGAATTTAAGGTTTTCGCTGCCAAGCATGCGGCAATGCGAAAATTTAAATAGCATAATTCTAGAGGTATGTACCATAGTCAAGGACTCTGTGATTATCGTAGCCTTGCTCACTGGCATGACGGAGATTCTGAGTATCATGATTTTGGACAGACGCATACGATTATCGAATTGCATGATTTTTTCTGTGGTTACTTTGTTTTAATTTTTGAGGATGATTCCTTTAAGGTGGATAAACTTGTGGTACCTAGTTTCTATTTGAGTATAATTTTAAAATGCTATAATTTTAGTCATTTAATTAATGTCATTTAATTCATGCTTTGATTTTGGATATTTTAATTATTTTAAATTTTTTAGCCATGACTTGTGATTTTGATGTTTTACTAGTGAAACCCTAGGGACTGTTTGACCTGGAGCCTAACCATGTGATTAGGATACTTTCAGTGTTATTTTTGGCCCAAGGGTATTTTGGTCATTGGACCTCTTTGATTTATTTTGATATTTTGTATTGGTGATTGCTTGGTTTTAATTTCGAGGACGAATTTTTTTAAGGTGGATAGATTTGTCACCCCCAGTTTTCAGAAACAGGGGTATTTTTGTCATTTTGCATTTTGAATATTTTTAAAATTTATTTTATTATTTATGATATTATTTTGGGGTTGAAATTTATTTTATTATTTATGATATTGTTTTGGGGTTATTTGAGTCGGGTTCGAATTTCAACTCAATCCGACTTGAAACGGGGACCCGGGGGGTAGTTTGACTCTAGTGGGACCCACACACTAGTTAGACATGGCCCACATAATATTAATTTTAGTCCACATGATATTAATTTTAGTTAGTAGTTAGACTAATTATTTATGGATAGATTTAGTTTAATTAGAGACTTAAAACTAGACTAAATTGACATCAACCTTTAATCCATTCCTAATTTAAATCAAATGGATTAGTGGAGGGCATTTTGGACATTCAAAATGGGAACACCTCACCCTTTTTGGGTAGCCACCTATGGGGGGGGATAAGGGGTGAGTCACCATCTCTTCCATTTCATTTTATCCATCCATTTTCTCTCTCTTGTTCTTCCCCAAATTTCTAGAGAACAACTCCATTGATTTCATCACCAAATCCACCATTTCTTCCACCAAATCTTCTTCATTTCTCTTCTACTCCATGGTTAGAGGGTGCTAGCCAAGTTTGGGAGGATTCGGAGCTCGTTCATGTCCTTTTGGAATCTCTACGTGTCGGTGTCGTATCGGAAGGATTTTTCTTTGAATCTCTCTCCCGGAAGGTATAATCTCTCCTCTAATCCATCCCTACATGCATATAGGAATATTTTGAACCCACAGGAATGACCCACATGGTTTTTGTAACGCCCCAGTCCCAAAATACGTAGGACTAAGAACGTAGACATGCCAGCTGTATTTATACGAAGTATACTCCAATATATGGAGGCCTCGTATAAATACATAAGCTGTAAAATGCAGTAGAACCATAACTAATCTCATCCACACAGAATAAATGAAGAAAAGATCATATAATGAGAATAAATTTGTCTTGATACAATATGTTGGGCGGAGACAAATCCACTACCAACAAAATAAGGAAAAGTACATAGAAAATGAAATGAGTGGCGAGCGAAGCGAAGACGATCCAAATGCAATCATCCTCGAAGAAGTAGCGAAGATCACAGCTAGAGCTAAAGCACCTGCGAAAGACAATAGCACACACACCTGGCAAGACAACCAGGTCCTCAGAGGGACGTAACAAGACACATAATAGCATGCCATATAAACTGAATAAATATTGCTCAATAATTAAAGGACACATACAATAGGGTACCTAACCGTACTATAGTGAGTATGCAATTAAAGAACAAACCTTTGACGCATGGGCCGGCTCAGTCAGGAATCAGGAATCAGGACCGTACCTCCCACTGGAGATAACCGGCAATCAGGACCGTACCTCCCACTGGAGATAATCGGCTAGCAGGACCGTACCTCCCATTGGAGATAACCGGCAATCAGGGCAGTACATAAATGACCCATACATTAAGGAGATGTTCTTCCCACCCAATGCCTACCATGTTGTATCCACAACAGTAACCTCTATAACCGCTAAGTCAAACTAGCATGCAACCTCTATTAGCGGTTATTCCTATCGCACGGCTTATACGCACCGGTGGCCAGCCAGTCACGCATGTCCGTATTCTATATGCGACACACAACTTCGTGATACCACATGTCAAGGCCATGAATGCAACACACAATGTGGTCCCTTAAATCTAGGTTTAATGTGTAAGAAAAATAATACATAGCAGGAACAATAAATGAACAGTAAGTTCTAACAGGTTATGCCATGTATCACAGTTTATTTTGCATAAAAAAAATAAATAATGCATGAAATATGAGCTAAAATAGATAAACAGCAAATGGCAAGGTGTCTTGCCTGGTAGTACGCTTGATGGTGCTGCAATGATCCAGGTGGCCGATCTGCGATTTCGGTACAACAACTATGCAAGGGGACCTCTGATGGTGGCACGGATCGTGTCATTGAGTCCAGAAGGGTCAGTTTGGTTAGGATCGATAGGTGGAAGGGAAGAATTTGGCAAAGGGTAGGAATGATTCGTTTTAGTCATGGGCAAGAATAGATAATCGAAGAAAAATAAGTATAACTAAATAACTATTTTAAAAAATATTTATTGCATTTGAAAACTATATATTTTATTTATAAAATAGTCTTTGATAAATATTTGAAAGCCATGCAAAATCATCTTATACCAAAACTATAATTTTATGCAAAAAGAAAAAAAAACTTTATTTAAATTACCAATAATAATAATATATTCTATAGATATTTTATTGTATATATAATAATGATAAAATATCAACATTGAAATTGGTACAACTAATGAAAATATAAAATTAATGACTATTAACAATGATAATTATCATCATCCTAATATATAATATATATATACACAGATTAAAAATAGAATACCACTTTGTTTTCAATCTGTCATAATAGGCTAGTTAATATTAACAATAATAATACTAATATTAATGAATATAATAATATTAATAATAGTAATAATGATACTATTAATAATAATAAACATTATCATAATAATAATAAAAATAATGATAATAATAGTAATAAGATTAAAAGAAACCAGTAACAAAATAATCAGAAAATCAACACAATGAAACATCTATCCCTCCAACCGAGGGACACAACTTCAAAAAGAAAAACAAGGGAAGAGAGAGAAAAAGAGGTGTGGAGAGAAATCGAGAAGGGGGAAAGGGGGATCGGGAGTCGGCGGAGAGCTCGACTGGGCTTGGTCCGACGGACGGCGTAGGTGGGTGACGACGGACGAGTTAGAGAGGGACGAGTGGGAGGGTTTCAACGGGAGAGGCGCACGCTCGCCACCATGAGGTGGAGGTCGGTCGCGCTGGGTTTCATCGGTGGTGGACGGAAGTCGGGAAGGGCGATCGTGTTTCCGGCGGAATGGTGGTGGGCGGCGGTACTGGGTCGGTCGTCGGGCAACGCGGCTGAGGGTGAGCGGTGCGGGGCGTCGGTAGCGGCGGACGGCGACCACCGGCGAACTGGCGAAGGCGGTTCGCGACGAAGGGCTGGAGGAAGGAAGAGGGGCTCTCGGCGTTTGGGGTTTTCCGTCTAGGTGGAGAGGGTTGGCTGACGGGGCGGCGATGGGGCTGGAGCGGTGACTGGTGCAGTGGTCCGGCTCGGAGGAAAGAGGGGGTTCCGGTGACAGCCGTTGGTTCGGCTTTTGGTGGAGGGTCGGAGCAAGGCACGGCGGTTTCACTCGCCGGCAACGTTGGTGAATGCTGCGACCGGGTCGGACGGGAAGGACGAGGGTTTGGCATGGGCGGCGGATCGAGGTAAGGGTTCCCTTATCTCTCTTGCTGAGTTGACGATGCGGTGGTGATGTTACTGATGGTGGTGGCGGGCTGCCGGGGTGATCGGCCACTGGCCGGGTACTGTGGTCGTGGTGAGGGTAATCGGGTGGTGGTGGTGGTGATGATGTTGTCGATGGCTCGGGGAGTCGGGATGATGTGAAGGCTGGTTTGCGTTGCAGGGGTCGTAATGGCGGGGATACTGTGGGTCGATGGTGGTTGGAACGACGAGGGTCGTGGTGGGTAGATGGCTCGTGTAGGATTTGGCTAGGTTTAGAGATTGAAAATGTCGGGATGTGTCCGACACGATGAGTTGATGTAATTGTAAAAAATGGAATAAGAATATGGGGAGGGGACACGGACATGAACACGGGCACGAGGCACTGCACTTGTGGATGGTGGAAATTTATTTGTGGAGGCAATTGGTGGATGATAAAAATAAATTGGAGGAGTACCTGCCTATTTATAGGATGTGGGAATTTCCAATTTGGATAGGATTAGGAGAATTTAAAACCCAAGTAGATAATTCTCTACTTAATTCAAATAACTTTTAAAACAATTCAAATCAAATCTAAATCCAAATACAATCCCAATTTAAATCTAATTAAATTTTCTTAGTTTAAAATCAAATTAAATAATCTGATTTCAAATATAGATACTAGTTTAATCTATATAAATAATTCCAAACATTAAATCAAGATTTAAATGGCCACAATAACTTTTAAAAATATTTTTCAAAATACCAAAAATAATAATTTCGAAAATAATAAATATTTTTAAATATCTTTTTGAACAATAAAATATTACTATTAATAAATTTTGAAAATTATACTTTTATTTAAAAATAGACCAATAAACAATTATGAAATATTTGTATGTATGCAAAAATATTAGCCTTTGTTTCTAAAAGTTATTACTTACTAGTAATAACTTTTAGAAACAAAGGCTTTTTATAGCAAGAATATTTATATAATATTTTGAAATAATAAAATAGAGAAAAATATTTTTCTAAAATATGTACGTTCGCACATATTCGCACTCGACGAGCAACTACGAAAAATAAATTTTCGTGCGCGACGTATAATACGACTACGTGGCATACAATACAAAATTTTAAATCCATGTAAATTTAATAAATAAATAAAAATAGTAGAAATTTAGGGGTTTTACAGTTGTATCTCCATTTGTGTACATTTCGTGTCCATTTGGAGGTCACAAGACTGTCCTTTGAGTTGTGGTTGTGTCCTAGTGGAAAAAACTCCTATTTTGGACACTTGTATATATATATATATATATATATATATATATATATATATATATATATATATATATATATATATATATTGTAGGAATGATTAATTAGTGTTTTAATCTCAGATTTATATTTTTAGAGAGTTGTTCCTAATGTGTTCTTTATAGTATCATATTGTATCATATTCATTTTATATTTAGATTGATGTGTCTCTTTATATATATATATATATATATATATATATATATATATATATATATATATATATATATATATATATATATATATATATATATATATATATATATATATATATATATATATATTTTATATATATATATATATATATATATATATATATATATATATATATATATATATATATATATATATATATATATAAATATATATATACATTGGCCTTGTAGCCTACCGGTTAGGGCCTTTGGCACCCGGGGCATTGGACGGAGTTCGAGCCCCCACGGGGGCGGCTTGGTGGTTCGCCCATGGCCCCCGGGCCAGGCGGTGGCTGGATGTCTTCGACAAGGCCGCTTGGTTAAAAAAAAAATAATAATAAATAAATAAATATATATATATATATATATATATATATATATATATATATATATATATATATGTGTGTGTGTGTGTGTGTGTGTGTGTGTGTGTGTGTGTGTGGTTTGTGCATATATATATTTATTTGTGTGTGGTTAGATGGTTAGAGAGTGGATTGATCTTATTTAGGATGGTTAGAGTATGTTTTATTTAGATAGCTATGTTGGTATCCAAGTATTTTGGCCTACATGTATTTTTTGTCCAAACAACCCAAATTCGTCATAATTTTTATCCACGTTTTTAGTAGTTAGAACAACTTAGAAATGTCATAACTTTTAGCTCATAACTCCAATTAACCTCCTGTTTTTTTAAAAGAAGCGTATCGAAGTTAGCTTTCCAAATATATATTTTAATAAGCCAAATTCGTTTTATAACTTTCTGTAGAATTGTTTGAGTGTCAGCTGTACGAAAGATGAACGCGTTTCGGTGTTTTCGCGATTCCGGGAGCTTCCGAACACGAAAATGCGATCCGTTTGAAGTTTCGGAAAGCTAACACGAAGAGCTATAACATACTTTAATCCTAGAATTTTGTGAAGGCCCAATTGGTACAGTATTGATTTTAAGTAGAAGAGTGACTATGCGACGTAGGCATTTTGTGTAACCTACGAGCCTAGTAAAGATATCATGTGAATGTAGGTATCATAGATTGTCAAGAATATGTATGATATAGTACATATATGAATATATATATATATATATATATATATATATATATATATATATATATATATATATATATATATATATATATTATTGTTATGTAATATATGTTAGTATAGTGTGTGTGTTTGAATGAGATAAGGATGTGTGTGGTTAGTGGAGAGAAGTGAGATTGATAGAGGATATGTGTTAGTGTGTGTTTGATGTTGTATAGATGGTAGTGTAGTGTGTGTGGGTTGTGAAGGTGAGAGAGTTGGAAGGATCATGCCATCCTATTTGACTTGAGGCTAGTGTAGTTTGTTGAGTGATTTGTGTTTTGGTTGAGTGGTAGTGTATTTGTATATAGATGTGTGTAGGTGTGTTAGAAGAGAAGGGTGGTAGATTTGGTATATGTGTTTGTGTGTGTGTTAGTATTGGAGTGGAGAGAAATTTAAATATTGTATGTATGGATATGTTAGTATGTTAGTGGTTATGTTAGAATCTATGTAGAGGTTAGAGATATATTCGAAGTTAGATAGTGATAGCTTGTATAAGTTAGATAATTAGTTGTGTTAGTCTATGTTATTGTTAGTTAGAGATGACATATGTTAGTTGTGTTAGGTTTATAAGTTAGAATAGATGGTTAGAAGTTATATGTTAGAGTTGGTTAGTATCTTATATTAGAGGTATAAGTTAGGATATAGATGAGTGAGTATACTAAGATACAAATCAGTATCTTAGAGGGTAAAAGTAGGATATTGGGGTAAAGTCTAAGAAAGGGTTTTGATTGTTAAGATGGAATTAGAAATAGGTTGTCTTGGTAGGTAATGACTAGATGAGGGTAGTTTAGGCTAGTCTTGACACCCGTTGACCAAGAGTTGACTTTTTGACCGAAAGTCAACTTCAAGTCAACACTTGACTTAGAATTGACCAAAACCAAACCAGAGTTGACCAGTTGACTGAAAATCAACTGTTAGTCAACATTTGACTTGTTTGACCTAGGGTTGACCCAGGGTTGACTCAGTGTTGACCAGAGTTGACTTTTTGACCAAAAGTCAACTGTAAGTCAACCTTTGACCCAGATTGACCTAGTTTGACTTGGATTGACTTTTTGTGACTTTGTTTGACCTTGGTTATCCTAGTGTGATCCAGTTTGGCTCAGTATAACCTAGTGTGACCTAGTTTAGCTCGGTGTGACTTGGTTTGACCTAGTTTTTGACTTAGACTTGCATATCATGACTAGATTAGCTTTTCTTTCATTATTAAACCATGTTTTGACTTGTAGTATCTCATCTTTAGGTCTGTGATTACTCTGAACGTCTGTTTACCTTATCAGCTCAGGACCGCAGGCGAGTATATTTACTGATAGTTTTCATTGTCTTGATATCTACTATATCCGATTCAGTAGTAGTGTCTTACATGATTTCCGACACGACGGTTCACGGACTAGTATACGTTGGATCCTGTCATGAGATGTTATTCCCGAATTTTCCTTGGTATGTTGGTATGTGATATCCATGTTCATGTACTTATATAGACATCTATTTGAGAGTGGGCTGATCACCTGCTTTCGAATCCGTGTCATGATGTGCCATGTCCGGATCCATGATACTATTCGGGGATGGAGGAATTATTAGGGATTATGTGATCAAAGTCTCACTGTCACTATTTTGCTAGCGCCACCCTCACCTCACGTAGGGTGTAGCAGATACCCCATGCCAGGTTATCCAGGTTGGCCGGCATGACTCTCCGTTGAGGTTATCGCGGATTGCCGGGCCAAGTGGATAACCCCACCATGACTCCCTAGCTGATCACATATCGCTCTAATAATTCAAATCACATTTTATATTTATTCTCGTATCTTATATTCCAGTTTAGCTTTACTTTCTGTACTTCTCACCATGCTATGATTCTATTACTCACATGCTCTACCTGCTTTTATACAGTACCATGATTTGAGACTAAGTTCTGTTTGAAAGAAGGGTTACAACCCCGGTCCTTATTTGGTTCAAGGGATGTAACTCGGCTTTCAAATGGTTCCCAAGTCACCTATATCTTTGTCTTGTATTTCATTATACTGTCTCTTATAGTATTTGTCAATTCATATGGAACTGCTGTTGGTGTTTGTACTTGCTCATTTTCCTGACAGGATACCGTTGACATATTACAGATAATTCTGAGGCAGATTGCCCGACCTATTATGGGGTCGAGTCTGATGGAGTAGACCCGGGCTGTGGTTTGTTAGTAGAGCCACTAGACTTTGCTCACCATGAGTGGTGTAGCTTAGTTAGGTTTGCCTGGCCTACGAGCCTGCTTGTACTTTTTAGACTGTAGTAGTTTTTATATATTATGTGATTCTCTGGGTTTTTTGTGTATAGCTCTGGACTTGTGTGGATCTTGGACTTATTTCCTGTTCTCATCATTCATATTTTCCTTTCCATACTATCTACCTTAGTTTTACATTTGTGATTGAGACTGTATTGCTATGTCACCTCCATTCGGAGTGTATATACTGTACAGGTACATTTATCTGTTTGGTTGTAGTATTTATAGATGACCTAGACAGCGTTCTACCGCCGATGCTGCGGCGTAGGATGGACGTAACCACGTACTCGTGCCCCTAATCAGGGTGCGGGTCGTGACAAACAGGCTCCGAGCGACGAGAAAAGCTCTATCCAATTGGAGCAAACTCGCCTACAGGGACATTTTCCAAGCCGTGCGGGTAGCGGAGGATGATGTCACCCGCGTCGAAACCCTTTTTGCATCGGATCGATCATCGACGGCCAGGTCAGCCCTGAACCTCACCAAGGCCATGCTCAAATTCTGACTTAAAGTGGAAATCGACTTCTGGAAGCAGAAAGCGAGATTGAAATGTGACAGCGAGGGGGATAGAAACTCGAAATTTTTTCATGCCTACGTCATTGGACGCAGACAGAAGTTATCCATCAACTGTACGGCAGACGACAACGGGAACATCATTACTGACCATAAAAGCATCCAAGCAGCTGCTGCGGATTTCTACTCCAAATTATTCACCAAAGAGACAGTTCATAACGACAGACCCTTCTTGGACCAAATACCCAGACTCATTAATGATAACGATAACATCCAGCTGGAATGTCCACCGACGGTCCATGAAGTGAAAGACGCGGTGTGGGCCTTGAATGAGCACAGTGCTCCCGGTCCGGATGGTTTCACTGGAATCTTCTTTCGCAAATGCTGGGATATTATCAAGCAAGATATCACCGACGCGGCTATCGCTTTCTTCGAGGGTGCTACATATCCCAAAGCCATATCCAGCGCCAACCTCATCCTCATCCCGAAAAAAGATAGCCCGGAGTCCTTTCGGGATTATCGTCCCATCAGTCTTTGCACTTTCACCAACAAAATCATCTCCAAAATCATCGCTTCCAGGATGGCGTAGATTTTACCTAAGATAATTTCAGAGGAGCAAAGCGGCTTTGTGCAAGGGAGAAACATCCAGGACAATATTATGCTGGCCCAAGAGTTAATCACCTGCATGAAGTTCCCAGCTAGAGGGGGCAACATTGCCGTTAAGATAGACATGGAAAAAGCTTACGACAGACTGGACTGGCAATTTATGATCTGGGTCTTCATAGCTTTCGGATTCTCGGAAGCTTGGACCAATACCGTGTGGAGATCCATCAGCAACTCGTGGTTCTCCACGGTTATCAACGGCCAGGCCGGTGGATTCTTCAAATCCAGTCGAGGCGTTAGACAGGGCGATCCCCTATCCTCCACCGTCTTCATCATTACCGCGGACGCCCTGAGTAGAAACCTTAACAATATGGTCAGTACTCCGAATTTCCAACACTATCACACTTCCAGTGGTTGTCCTACCATCACCCACCTGGTCTTCGCAGACGATTTACTTATCTTCTCCTCTAGGGACGTTGGAGCGGTGGAAATGGTCCACAACACTCTGCAGAGGTACTCCAGATGTTCGGGTCAGAAGATCAATCCTTCCAAGAGCATTATCTATGCCCTCCGTAACATCAAAAGAGAGCACGCTACCAATCTCTCCCACTTAGCATCATTCTCTATTGTCCAACCCCCGTTCAACTATCTCGGTTGTCCCCTGGTTTATGGGAAATCTAATACTCGCATCTTTGAGAACCTGACAGCTAGAATCAGGAAGAAATTTGAAGGGTGGCATAATGCCACATTGTCCCTGGGCGGCAAGATGATCCTAATCAATCATGTGCTCACATCCATCCCCATCCACACTTTGGCTGCGTGCTCCCCGCATAAGAAGGTTCTTGATTCGATCGAACAGATCTTCTGTAACTTCCTCTGGGGGCATTGCAACGGTCAAGACAAGCATCACTGGGCTAGCTGGGAATCCATGGCTCGACCTACCGAGGTCGGAGGTCTGGGATTTACCAAGCTAACCCGCATCGTTAAATCTTTCTCAATGAAATTGTGGTGGAAACTCCGTACGAGCAAGAACTTATGGACCAGATTTATGAAGGCTAGGTACTTCAAACACATTCACCCATCACTGGCCATATCCAACAGCAGATCCTCAGCGGCTTGGCGTCGCATCCTCATCGGCCGCGACCTCGCCGAGCCCGCAATGAGACTCATATTGGGAGCCGACGAGTCGGACGCATTCCTGGAGCGATGGACCGGGGACAGCTTAATCCTTAGTCTTTTGGAGACCCCGAGAAACAGCAGAATCATAGACTTGTGGAACTACTCTACTAACGACTGGAACTGGGACAAAATCAGTGAATGGGCTGGTGATGAAGCGGTGGACTGCATCCGCCAGATCGAAATTACAATCGGCAGTGACGACGATGCGCTTAGATGGACGCTCGAAGCTTTTGGGGCATTCTCGGTGAGGTCAGCGAGGACTGCTATCCTAGGGATAGGTCAGGCGCATCACCCCATTGCGCACTATTGGAAGACCTGTATCCCCAAAAAGTGGTCTATCCTCATGTGGAGAGCCATTTACAAGAGACTGCCCACCGACGAGATCCTCAACACCATTGGGATTAGCCTAGCGTCTGCCTGCAATTGCTGCCCAGATCGTCAGATGGAGACCATTGACCACATCTTTTGTCTAGGGATCCTGTCAGACAATTCTTGGAGGACCCTCAATCAGCTTTACAACATTGAGCCGGGCGGTGGACGCTTCCACGATCTGGCGGCCGCTTGGGGTTCTACCTCCCATGGCCACCAGATCGTCGTAGCGGCCGCCACGTGGGTGTTATGGAAAAATCGCAACAAGGCGAGATACGAAGGTCACCAATACTCAGCCGATCAGCTCATTCGGGAAGTCTTCCGTCAGTGCCGTAAACGGAGCACCCATTGCTCCCATATTTCGAAAACTTTTTGGTCCTCTACCCTCCCTTAGCTCTTGCTGGTGGAGGTCCTTCCATCCCTCTTCGTTCCCTTTTGGTGGTATAGTTATATAGGCTTTGTCATTTTGTGTCTTGTATACCTGGATAGGCTTCGGCATTTTGAGCCTTTTTAATAAAAGGAGAGGGATTTCCAAAAAAAAAGAAAAAGAAAAAAGAATATATATATATATATATATATATTTTTTTTAGGAAAAAAAAAAGAATATATATATATATATATATATATATATATATATATATATATATATATATATATATATATATATATATATATATATATATATATATATATATATATATTAGTCGAGTTTCGGGTTGTAACCCGGCACATGAACCCAAGCCCAACCCGATTTATGATCGGGTTCAAATATTTGAACCCAAATTCGAGCCCGAATCCGAGTATCTTCAACCGTAACCCAACCCATTAACGAGTTTATTCGATCGGGATCGGGTTCGGGTTTAGCCCGTCCGAGTTGCAGCCCTAGGTCACTAACCCCTAGCAAATATTGGAGTGCTTTCCTTATTGTTACTTGGGCTGAGCCAATCCCTGTGGAACCAAACCCACAGGAGTCCTCTTTCTTCTTCCACACTATGTTCGTGAGCTCGAGAGCTCTACTAGCAATGGCGATTGCTGTTGCCGGGGATTAACGACAGCGCCTCCGTGTCCACCTCTCCACAGCTTGGCGATAACTCATCGCCGGCGAGATCGTTCGTCTGTCTGTGCGAGGACGACAGTCCTCGTGGTACTCCACCGTGAGTCACGGTGGTGAATCGTACTATGATTTTGAAGCGTGGTAAGTCCTCTTGAATTGATCGATTGCTTGATTGATGCTCTGTTCCTTATACTGTGTTCTTGATTTAAGGGACGATCGATTCGACACTTCTCTGAGCCTCACGACCTAGCTAATTGCGTTGATTCGATCTACGAGACTTCGGACACCAATACATTCGGATCCTTCAATAAGTAAGTTTTGAATTCTTGAATCGCCTCTTATTGTCATTTTTGGTCGTCAGAATTTTAAAGGAAACTTTGAAATTTCCTTTCTGGTGTCTGCGCGTGATGCATTCACAGGCTCAACCACCATGCCTGGATGCATCCAATTGCATCAGTTAGTTACCTAGCTGCAATAAATCAAGCCACATCACTCAATCAGCCACCTCATTTGCAATTTGCCACGTCAGCCCTGACAGTTGGTTACACAGCCTGTCAATCAGAGCTGGAGGAGGCAACTGCCTATAAAAGAAGAGGAGAAGAATGAGAAGTTATGTGAGCTGTATCTTCATTTTTCCTAGTGCAAATTACTTTAGCTATTACCTGCAATTTCCTGCAATTTCCTTTGTAGATCTGTTCTTCCATTCAATAAAGTAGTTTCTTCTCCAATTTGCTTGCTATTGTGTCAAATACAATGAAATCACCACCTGTTCCTGGAAATCTAGGTCGAGGACCTACCAATTTGGTATCAGAGCTGTACGATCCCCACTTCGGAGTGTACGGAAGTCCGGTGTCGAGCTCGAGCAGCCATGGCTCTCGCGAGGCCGCTCAGGAGGAACTCACGTCTCTGGACGTGAATGGAAGATTCCTCGCCATGGCAGGTACAATTCAACAACTCCGGCACTCGATGAACACTCAATTTGAGAGAATATTAGAAGAATTATCCAGATCTAGAATTGGATCTGTACAAGGGATGGGAAATTTTGTTCCCAATGCTGCAAACAATTTTCAAAACCCTCAGTACATGAATTCTCCACCCAACCCTGGCTATCCTGCGGCCAGTTTTTCAAACACACAGAACCCAGGGATGGGGGATCCCTACAACAGTGGTTCCATGATGTTTCAAACACCTAGATCTGCATCAATGCCTCAACAAACACCATTTGGTCCTCAAGGGGTGGGCAACCCTGTTGTACCTGCACAAATGATTCAACAAACACCTTATGGCACTCAAGGAATGGGAAATTGTGTTCCCCCTACACAAATGGTTCAACAAACACCATTTGGTCTTCAAGGGGTGGGCAATCCTGTTGTTCCTGTGCAAATTCCCTTGAGTATGCAGGAAAATAATCCTGGGTCATCCATGCACCAACAACCCATGGGTCATCCCCATCTTCGACTAAAATTACCCGAGTTTGATGGAGTAGGGGATATAGAAGAATGGCTGATGAGAGCAGTTCTTTACTGCAACTATTACAATGTTCCAGAGTGGGACAAAATCAAAGTATGTTCAGTCCAACTCAAAGGGGCTGCTGCTTATTGGTATAACTGGGTTATGAAGATTAGAGGGGGAGTCATGTCCTGGAATGATTTCTATCAAGCTATTCGAATGCAATTTGGGCCATCATAGTTCGCAGATTATGTGATGGAACTCAAATTACTTAAGCAACAGGGGACTGTGCAGGATTATACCCTGCAATTTCAACAATTATCCAACAAAATACAACGAATTTCTGAACCTTGTTTGATCAGTCATTATATGGCTGGTTTGAAGGAGGATATCAGGTATGAAGTCCAATTAACTAACCCTCATGAACTACTTACTGCTATGAATATGGCTAAGTTGCAGGAAGCCCAATGGCAAGCTGTGAAAAAGATGCACAATGTAGGCTCCTATCCACTGAAATTCTCAGGAAACAATCACATTAATCCTGTGCAAGCAAGTGAAGAAACAAAGAAGCCATATACTACCACTTCTTCAAACCCATCTACAGGCAAAACCTTCGAAACACCTACCACATCTCCTAGTGAGCTAGCTTGGAGGAGAGGCCTTGGGCTCTGTTATTTGTGTGATGAAAAGTGGTATAAGGGGCATAGATGCAAAGAAAAGAAGCTGTTTATGCTTATGGCTGATGAAGAAGAATCAGAGGAACAAGACCCAGAGTTCGAGAACAATGAAGAGAAGGGTGTTGCTGCTGACTCTTTTTCCATTTCACTTCAAGCTTTGTCAGTTATGGTGGCAAATGGAGATAGGTTGAAAAGCACAGGAGTATGCTTGGGGGTGATGATAGATTGTCAAGGCAGGAAGATTATTACAGATCTATTACAGCTACCTATTACAGGCTGCCAAGTGGTACTAGGAGCAAATTGGCTCCGTACCCTAGGAAACATCATCTGTAACTTCATAGAGCTTAGTATGGAGTTTACTAAAGATGGAGAAGTACAAACATTCAAGGGCCTTCAAACAGACAGTACACAATTGCAAGGACTGACTTCAGTTTCAGAGCAAGCTATTGAGGTAGACTTCATAATAGATGTGCTCGGGTTGCACGAGTTTGATAGTGTGCGCAAAAGAATGTCTATAGTGATTAGGTTTCCTGACCATGTTGTCAAGGTTCTCGCCAAGGATGTTGATAGATCAATGTCATGCATTATAGACATGTCATCTAACCATAGAGGGGTAGCAGCTGAATCTGCCAAAATAAAACATGAAACAGAAAATCATTTGCCTTGTTATTCTTCACAAGGACTTCACACTCTTGTGATTGCTTCAAAGGATCTTACTGATGCAAAATTCGAGGAGTGGCAAGAGAAGTACGAAGAAGCTAGCATTTCATTTTTGATGATCCAAATGGCAGCGATGGTATGGGATCCTGGAATAGAGAAGATATTGTCAAATGCACATGATGATAACAGTCTTCAGGTCTGTACTGTGGGATCCAGGGAAATTCGAAAGGGAAGGTGGAGCATAATACTTGCTGGTGATACTTCACTATTCAGTTCATCCAAGGAGTTTGACATTACAACATTGGAAGAAACAGAACACTTGAATTGGTACCATCATGGGAACTTTGTAGAAATTCATTATGGAACTGGATCCATTGCTGGTTTCTTCAGTAGAGGTAGCATTAAACTTAGTGCCCTTGTTGTGAAAGAACATGATTTCATTGAAGACACCAATGAGCCTGGTATTACCTTCATGGTGGCAAAATTCGATGATATTCTAGTATTAGGATTCAAAGAAATCTTTGTTGGCAATGGTGTTCCTGTGTGGTACAACATGATGGAACAGTTGTTGGATCTCTTGTCGACTGAGATACAACCGACAAAAGTTGGCTTACAGATGGATCTTTGTATCTTTGATGGAAGCCGGGGAGTCAGTATTGGCATTGAGAGTGTGGTGAATGGGAAAATGATATGGGATCCAGTAAACTACTTCCAACCTGGAGTGACTGAAGATGATGAACACAAATGTTCAGCAGATGTAGAAGCAGTTGATAGTACCAGTTTCCATGTTATGGTGTGGGATCCAGGGATCAAAATTATACCTTTATTGACCTTGAGACAAGGTCTGTTTAAGAAGAGGGGAGTTGATGCATTCACAGGCTCAACCACCATGCCTGGATGCATCCAATTGCATCAGTTAGTTACCTAGCTGCAATAAATCAAGCCACGTCACTCAATCAACCACCTCATTTGCAATTTGCCACATCAGCCCTGACAGTTGGTTACACAGCCTGTCAATCAGAGCTGGAGGAGGCAACTGCCTATAAAAGAAGAGGAGAAGAATGAGAAGTTATGTGAGCTGTATCTTCATTTTTCCTAGTGCAAATTACTTTAGCTATTACCTGCAATTTCCTGCAATTTCCTTTGTAGATCTGTTCTTCCATTCAATAAAGTAGTTTCTTCTCCAATTTGCTTGCTATTGTGTCAAATACAATGAAATCACCACCTGTTCCTGGAAATCTAGGTCGAGGACCTACCAGCGCGCCATGTGTTTGTCTAAATGTCGTAGCAGTTGATCAGTTCCAATTTGATGTTGCAGATAGAATTGAACACGTGGAGTCGGACACGAGAACGTGTGTATCCGACTCAACTGGCGAATTCAGATTGTGTCCTCGAATTTGCTACAGTTTAGTTCTCACAAGTGCAGGTGAATTTTTGTGACTCACTTTGGCATCGATTTGTGTCTGTGATAGATGACATAGTAATGGTGTCGGTGTTTCGGATTGTGTCCAGTTCGTATCCAACAATATGAGGTGTCGGGTGCAGGAATTAGTGAGCGGGAGTAGTTTTGGTTTAAAAACTAGTATAGTGAGTTTTTGAATTCATTGTAATTGGGCCAAGGCCCATAAGTCTGAACTGAGTTCAGAAACTCAGTGTGAGCCCAAAGGCTGGACCAATAATTGGTTATAAAGGAATGGGAATTGGTAATGGTTAGATGGTGGATAAATAATTTGCTAATTAGATTAGTAATCCAAATTCTAGAAATTGGTTAGTTGATGGTGATATTTAGTAAGCTTTAGTCATTAGGAATTTGATTAAAAAAATCATATTAATTGAGTTTTAGGAATTCTTTAGAATACTATCTAATTCTCCTTCATTATTTTAGATGATTCGAGACATCGTCAAATTTTCGGTAAAAGGCAAGTACTTATACCTCAACTCTACTTAGCAACGTTACATGCATGTTACACTCACTTGCTTGACATGTTTTCGTGTTTCTTACTTGCTTGCGTGTCTCTTGTGTCGAGACGGGAGGGAGAACGATCATACGATCATAAAGCATGCAGTCTACCTAAGCCTTGGACAATTACTTGAATGCTAGCATAACGTATATAATATGCCTTTGCTTGACATGTTTTCGTGTTTCTTACTTGCTTGCATGTCTCTTGTGTCGAGACGGGAGGGAGAACGATCATACGATCATAAAGCATGCAGTCTACCTAAGCCTTGGACAATTACTTGAATGCTAGCATAACGTATATGATATGCCTTATATTATACTTGACTGCTAGCATATCATTTACGCTATGTTTTATGTTACTATTACTTGACTGCTAGTATGATGTACATAATATGCCTTATCTATTATATGACTGCTAGCATATCATTGCATTATACCTTATCCCTACTTGCTTGTCTGCTAGTATATCGGTTACGATATACCTTATAGCCCCTACATGCTAAATGAGGTTCTATTACACCTGTTCACGTCGCTAGTGCAGGATTCCAGTTATTTATCAGTTTACGTGTTATTTAGTTGCTCTTGCTATACATATTCTATGGTATCCTGTTGATGAGTATTGTTGAGTTATACTGTACTTTGCTCTTTTTCTGATTGGATCGTTGACATTACATGTGAGATTGAGATGGCCTATCCTGACTACTATGGACCCCAAGGAGCCCCGACATTGGAGACCACTCCAGAGGCTTTCCAGGATTATGAGACCTATCCTGAGGGACTTTAGATGATTGTATAGGACTATTGATTTCAATGGATGTTCTATTGCGGATGTATAGAGTTGCCTTTATCTTTTAACGAATTTGTCTTCGGAGATCTATTGTAAAAGGCCTCTAATAACCGCAAATAGTAGATGATGTGGTGATCTTGTGACAGGACGCGTACTATAGATGCTGTGATGAGCGATTGATATTCTGATTTATGATATATATTTAGACGGCTGACTACCGCTGTCCACGACATTGTAGGCCGGGCGTGATTCAAGTCGTACCCGATTATTCGGGAGCGGGTCGTGACAAAGCTGGTGCCAGTTTCAGTTCAATCTAGAAGTTTGGTCGAGTTGTACAAAATGATTGAAAATATCTCAGTTTTCATCATGTTCCTGAAGTCGGCAAGTCCTTCGGATTAAAGACTTGCAAGTTGAAGTAGTGCTCTTCGTATAAAAAAACATGTGTTGTAAGGAGCTGCAAGCGCTTCAGATTCAAAATTTATGTTTCACGAGATAGTGGATTCAATATCAAACTGAGTGCTCGAGACTAGACTAGTCCTCTCAGAGGAAAACCAATATAAACCGTGGTGTTTGAGTTTGCTCTCTCTGATCTCGTTACATTACGCATTTATTTAAATATTGCTTACTTCATATTAGATTGTTACTACCTTAATAATTTTTTATAGGTAATTTTTATTCCGCTGCACACACGCACTCTATTCACCCCCCTATAGGTGCTCAACGGTCCTACAAATATTCCTCTGAAACAAATTACCTAATTCAACGGTAATTGGAGTAGAAACGATAATTTCTTTGGACAAATATTTTGCACATTAAATTGGAAATAAATAGCTAAGTAAAAAATAAACAATCTAACCCAATCTTACACATGATGGCAGCCCTAACAATAGTCGGGACCTGCCAGAATCCTGATAGTCCTGACTATTGTTAGGACTGTCAGATCTGATAGTCATAGTTCTTCCAGTTGCGATTTTTGATATTTTTGGGATAAAATAATTGAAATAAACTAGGGCTAGCTACCTCAGGTTCTTCGGAAGATTCGATACTATGAGGTAGTGTATTCGACGAGTTGATGACTTCGTCGAATTGGATTACATTATTGGGAAGGATTTATATTGGAGAAGGAATACAAGCTTGTGAAGCTTCGTCAGGAAGTTTTGAAGAGTACATGATCGGAGGTTCGCGAGAGAATAACCGGAGATTCTCGTGTGTTATTGGAATGAGAGGGTTTAGGGATTTGGGACCACAATTTTCTATTTTTTTTACTTAGGTATTTGGAGATGAAGAAGACAAGTGGGAAGAAAGATTTATTTATTTATTTTAGGCTTAATTGTAACTTGATACCCTCAACTATTCTACTTTTTTAACTTCATACCCTAAACTTTTTTTTTATAACAACTTGATACCCTAAAAATATTTTGGACAAAAATACCCCTTCTTAAAACTTAAAAATACCGCTTTCCCATACTCTCTCCCACCCCTCTCCCCCCAACTCCCCCTGCCCATAATAATATCACTGGGGTTACGAAGCTCATCAAGATCGGCTAGCGACTGTCCCTTGAACCTGTAGGTCTCGCACTCGACCAGTGTGGGCCCTTCCCCTCTTCTTGCCCTCCCTAATATCGCCTCCATAGCCACCTCCCTCACCTCGGCGGAGAACATGTGCATGGAGCCGCCCTGGCCATGGCAGCAACCCGTGGACTTGCCGAAGAGCTCGGCCAAGATGTTGCGCGTGGGACCCCTTTGCTGAGGGCGTGGACGTGGTCGTGGTAGGTGGAGACGATGGAGTCGGCGCTACAGAGGAGGTGGATGAAGCCCGTGGAGACGGCCTCCTGGCCGTTGTAGAGGTGGACGAAGTCGAACATCTTGTCGTGGTAGTACATCTGGGCGCACATGTCCTAGAAGGACCGGCCGAGGACTATGTCCTTGTATAGATCAGGACCTTCCTCGCGCCGAAGAGTAGCCAAATTAGAAAATGATCAACTAACAGCAAACAAAATACTCTAATAATGATCAACTAACAGCAAAACCAAATTAGAAAATGAGTGGTGTTTGTTGTTAGATGATCATTATTAGAGGATTTTGTTTTGTTACATTTTGTTGAGCGGCGACGATGGAGAGTTTGAGGGAGCGGCTGTGGATTCTGGGGAAAGGGGAAGGGAAGGAGATGGGAGGGGTGTTGAGCTTTTCGGAGCGGGGGGTGTGGGGTTTGAGAAGACATGGGTATTTTTGTCTTTTTGAAAATTTTGGGTATCAAATTAAAAATATTCAATAGTTGATGGTATCAAGTTGTCGAGTAAAAAAGTTTAGGATATTAAGTTGAAAAACTGGAATAGTTGAGGGTATCAAATTGTATTTAAGCCTTTATTTTATACAACGGTTGTGATAGTCCCTATCACTTTTTGTGTTGCCCCTAGTAATTTTCCTATTTTGGATTAGTTTGAACTATTATCGATTTGATGCTGGGTAAATAAAAATACATGCAACAGTTGTTATACCATGTCGTTAAGGGGTTGTTTGGTTCCTTGAAGTGGAGCTAAAAAGTAGGTGTTTTTACATTTGCAACCTTCACAACTCCACTTTCGTTGTTTGGCTACATGCGAAAGTGGAGATATGAGTTCGGCCAAAAAGTAATCCACAATTTATGTTGGACGTGTCGGTCATTAAAAGGCTGTTTCTTTGCTCATTTGACATCCGTACTTCTAACACGAATATAGGCAAAAGTATTCTAATTTTTTATTAAAATATTTTTTGTTACAATAATGTCTAATAACTACAATAATAATACTTAAATAATACTTAACTATTAATTATTAAGCTAACCTAGCAAAGAAAATCCACTATGCTGAGTCTATTAATTATTCTTACTCAGCATAGCACGCCTAGCTAATAATTATTAGAAAATTTTTGAGTGGCACCCCACTTAGATGGTCTATTTGTGCGATGCATCCCACATTGTTTGCTATATGTATAAGTAGTCCCACTTTGGACGTTTTTCGTCAGTTTTGACGGTCAGTCGTGTTCGACCCTTAAAAAAGACAAAAAAAGACGAAAATGTTCCTCTTCCTCCTCCCCCCGCTGCCCCCCGCCGCTGATGTTGCTGCCGCCGCTGTTGCTGCTGCTGGACGGGGGATGGGCGGCAGCAGGGGGGAGCGCGGGGGGGCGGGGACGGAGGGGGGCAAGGTCGGGGAGGGGGCGGGGCGAGGTCGGGGAGGGGGAGGGGAGGTCAGGGAGGGGGCTGAGGGACGCGAGGTCGGGGAGGGGGCGGGCCGAGGTCGGGAGGGGGGGGGGTCGAACGTCGGAGAAGGGGGAGGGGGGGGCGGGCCGAGGTCGGGGAGGGGGGCGTGGTCAGTGAGGGGGCGGGCCGAGGTCTGGGGGGGGGGGGGGGGGGCGAACGTCGGGGAGGGGGGGGCTGTGATGTCAGGGAAGAAGACAATGGAAGGAGGGTTATTTTGGTCCAATTTTTTTTAATGAAGAGTCCATCCGTCAGAACTGACGGAAAACGTCCAAAGTGGGATGACTTATACATATAGCAAATCCAAAGTAGGATAACTTTACATATTACAAACAATGTGGGGTGCATCGCACAAATAGACCATCCAAGTGTGGTGCCACTCAAATTTTTTCTAATTATTATTAACCTAACCTAGCTAATAGTTATTAAGCAGAGTGGTTAGTTAAAATTAATTGGTAAATAATTTAAAGGAAAGCGGCCTCAGTCTGCTTACTTAATAAAGGAAGTCACTAAGGGCAACACACAAAATGATAAGGGCTATCACATCTTTCTTAAAAAAAAATCGTTTTTTGATATCCAAATTACTCCTAAAGAAAATGTAAGGACAACACATAGTTTCAATCACCCAAACTCCTAGTTCCTCATCCTCTCACACTTCTTCTTCTTCCTCTTACAACATTTTTCTCTTTCAAACACAATTATTGGTGGTTTCGATCCCTATTATAGGAGTTTAGAAGTTTTAGAAATCATGACAATCGGGTTGGGACGACGAAGGACTGTCAGGATTCTAGCAGAACTGACTGTAAAACTGTCAAAATTCTGACAGTCATAAGACAAAGAGTTATGCGACCACTTTGAATTTGGTTCATAGTTGGTTACTATTAATTGGTCGATTAATCACAGTTACGTGACCAATTTTAATTCTCCATTACTGGCACAATGGCCCTTGCATAGAAACTGTAAATTTTTGACCATAATAACATACATTCATTGAACTTTTTGGGTCAATAGATTTTTAAGTATGTGAACCAAAGTACATTTTTGTTGTTGTTGATATGATCACTATCTAAACCCAAATCTCATGGATGTAAATATATATTGGGAGGAGATGGTAGTGGCTTCCTGTAGATTATTTAAGTCAATTGGCTGCCCATGCTCTATCTGAATGAAAATATCGTACTTGATTACAATTTTTCGGTTGTTACCTATGTTACTCGCACACAAATACGATACCACACGGTTAGGACACGACAACATGGACACGGAACTTATTTTGGACTTTCTTTACATTTGAGGTTGAACACCCCCCCCCCCCCGGGTTAGGACACAGAAATTCATGTCAGAAATTATTTTGACAATTATGGTTGAAATAAATAGTTTGATTGCAGTGTTGTAAAAATTCCTCTAGGCGGCCGACTAGTCCCCGACTAGTCGCTAGTCGGCCGCCGCCGACTCGACTAGCGGCTAGTCCCCGACTAGTCACTTGTCGGCCACCGTCGACTCGATTAGGGGCTGGTCCATCCAAAAAATAGCTAAATTGGTACTAGTCTGGGCTACTGTCGACTTCGTCAAGGCAGCCGTCGTCGACTCTTTACTTTGTTGCTGCCTTTTTCTATTTTTGAAAAAAGTGACTAGCATACTCTTTTTTTATTTTTACTTTTGCTTTGTTATCTCTTTGCTACTGTTGTTGTGGCTCTTTTTTTAATTTTTACTTGTTACTTTTTTTTGCTTTTGCTTGCTACTGCGGTTGTAACTCTCCGTGCAAAATAGTAAGTTGTTAACATATTATTTAAATATTTATCGAAATAGAAATTTATGCAAAATAATGAATAAAAAAATGCACTGTAGTCTGCGATAATTAAAACTTCAACAATTAACATATTATTTTTTAAAATATTTTTATAACATATTACATATATTTTTATAACATATTACATATATATATATATATATATATATATATATATATATATATATATATATATATATATATATTCATTAAAAATTATAAACCGACTAATCCGACTAGTCCCCGAGTAGTCCCCGAGTAGTCCGATTAATCCGTAGTCCCCACGAACCGACTAGCGGCCGACTAGCGATTTTTACAACCTTGTTTGATTGTTTAGAAATCATACTTTTAGATTGCGTAACTTCAGGAATTATTCTTAAGTGTGCGCAACCTTGTGGATATTAACAGTTGATATTAAGGGCTTCTATATACAATGTATCTTGAACATTTCTATCATGAAGGCATGTCCATGCCGGACATATCTAAAGTATTTCATAAATTTGATTAAATTTTTATTACTGATGCTTTTGGGCCCATTTCTTAACACTTTGTATTCATTAAACAATTTCAGATACACACTCTCTTTTGTCATAGGAAAATTTAATATTAATGTGGACAGTATGTAATTATGTTCCATATGAACTGTAGGTAACTGGGTATGTAAGGAAGGTCAATGCATATCATCAGCAAGCAATAAATTCTATGGCAGCATCTGGCTTTTCTGTACATGCAAGTAAGGTATATATTGATGTCAATATATGAGCTTAGCTGCATTATGTGTGTGGTGGTTGGATTTAGATACTATATAGAAGCTGAAGCTAATGAGATATGAATTTACACAAATTGTTAATTTATGGAAGATACTTGCATTATATCATCCATTTGATTTTAGTTTTTATAAATTGTGTGTCATATAAATATAGGAGATGAATTTCTGAGTTAGTTGTAAGCTGTCATTGCTGTGTTGCAATAGGAGATAAATTTTGGTGGGGTCTTAGAAGAATAAATTTTGGGGTTATGTGGCAAGACTAAATTGGGGGTGAATGGAAGGATGAATATGTATAAAGTAGCTGGAAAAACAATGTCAAATCACTTTCTTCTCTACAAAGGGGGTTGTTTTTCAATCAACACATTATTTTCTGAAAGGATGAAAGTTTCTTAAAGGATGGTTTAGAAAGGTTCCTTCTTAATTTCTCCAAAGTGTTCTTCAATACTTTCTGAAAGGCATTGGTTTCATAAAGGATGGTTTATAAGGAAAAACAAATATTCATCGTTATCGTGTTGAATTATTTTATGAAGTTATTGATTTGCAGCTTCAAGAGTTGAATAATCGATTTAATGAGCTGAATACAAAGTTTTCGTTGTGTATGTCTTGTCTTGATCCAAGCAATTCATTCTCTGCTTATGTTAAGAGAAAATTGCTTCTCTCTGCTGAGTTTGCCCATCATATTTCTCTAGCATTGAGTTATGTACCTTGATCGTCATCTTGATAACTACATTTTTGATGTACGATTTGATGTCCAATTTTCTGAGGTTGCGGGGGTTAGTGGACTAGCTAGAAAGATGGTTCACTTATAGAAGCATCGTTCATATCAGTTGGTTTATTTGTTCTTGAAGTTGGCATTGTTATTAGGTTCACAGTATCGGTATCAGAATCGGTATCGAACTATTCCTATAAGTATTGGTATCGGCAATATCGGTAGTATCGACAGTATCGGATCGGAGTATCGGATTTTTTGGTATCGGAAAACAAATAATTATTTACATTTAAAAACATATATGTTATACATTTAGGCATAATTTTAAGTATTTTCAGTGTTATTTCTTAACAGTTTTGAAATTAAATGAAATAGTAGTCACCCTTACCGATTAGTTTACATACAATAGATTGATTTTCTTCTTTTACATGCTTTTACAACTTTATTATGCTTTAAACCCTTGCTAATTTGTCTTTTTCGTTTAATTTTCTTTGTCGAATTGATCGGAAAAGAGACCCCCAATGTCGGTATCGGTCAGTATCGGGTATCGGATCGGGACATGCTAAACCGTGTCGGTATCTACCGTATCGGATCGATATCGGCCGATACTTTAAACCATGACTTATTATCCGTTGCAACCGCAACCCGTTGCAACCACAACTGTAAGAGTATTTTCTGCAATGAAAATCGTCAAGACTTTCTTACGTAATCAATTGGGAGATAAGATGATGGATGATTGTTTGGTGGTATATTGTAAGAGACGTATTGGATGTCGTTGACAATGAAAATGTCATTCAATATTTCTAAAATATGAAGTGTCGAAGGATTTTATTGTAAAAAAATGTTATTTAATGATTGTAATAGTTTATGACAATTAGTACTAATATATGATATTTTTTGGATTATATTTGTTATTATTATTTTAACAGTAAGCATTGCATCCCTAGATGAAAATTCTGCTACACCACAGATGGACAAAAATAACTAAATCATTTAGGGACCTATAATCAAACGACATGACCAATTTATGAAAAAGTGATTTAAACAAATTTGCCAATTTTTAACAATAATGTATATTATATGACAAATTGAGGTAAACTAATCTTCTCGCAAAACCAAAGCATTCATCAAAATAATACTTAGAAAGCAAAGTCAGATAGATATAAAATAAGAAAAAAAAGGAATTTGAAATATTGCTAATAGGAATCCAAAGTTTCCACTCGTTGCGGCCACATGAAGCATTCAAAATAATATTTAGCTGTCAACATTTTGCTGCATTCATATTAGTGTTCTTAGTTTGATAATATAAACCTGATCAGACCATGTCCTGCGTATGAGAAGTAAATTAATTAAATAAGTTATAAACTAAGTTTGATTTTAATATTCGTAAGATGGTTTTAAGGGTAGTTTGCAGTTTTAGTCTGAAGTATGCTCATCTGCAACTTAATTCCTTGTAATATTTTTATGTGCCAGCCAGTAATTGAACTTTCATTGATAACTTAATACCTCGCCTTGGGAACATTCTAACCTTAACTCTAAACCTGACCCTAACCTTAGTCTAGATCTAGAGACGAAGCGACCAAGGAGATTCTATTATTTTCAAAGAATGTCGACCCAGCAGGAACACCACAATATGTAGTCATCCGTCAGCACCTTAGAAGGATTATAATTCACAACATGTTTTCCTGGTCAATTGAGACTGAACTCCTGATTTAGACCTTGCCCTATTGAAGTACGTTCACCACTTTCAGTAGTGATCTCTAGTTTAGATGGTGTTTATCATTAAGAATATCTCGACATTTCAATGATGACTCTACAACATTTATCACACTCAACCTGTTAGAATTTATCTGTTAATTCATGAGATGTAGATGATAAATTAATTACAAAAGCGTACCTAAACACATTGCTTGGCTAGATCAATCTTGTAGCGAACTTCTCTTTATGCAGTTTGATCTTCCAACTTGATACGACCCTTAATGACCAAGATGAATTCTTTGTCTCTCTCTGTTGATAGGTATGCAAAAAAAAGAAGAGAAAATCCTACCTTTTGTGGCCGTAGCCAAGGACCTCTAGCTCAAGTGGTTAGAGTGAGGCATATCCCCCCAGAGATTACAGGTTGGAGCAACGGGGAAGCACTTTAAATTATTTGATGTTAGAATTAAAAGTGAGGTGAGTGCGGTGCAGTTAGGAGCGGACGAGATGTGGTCTTGATAGATACAATGCGGCCCAGTTGCGGATGCGGTGCGGTGCAAGTGCGATGCTGGCGCAGGAGGCCTTCGGGCCGGAATATAGCCTTCGGACAGAGTTCGTAAGGCCTTCGGGCCAGAATAAAATTTACATTCTTCCAACATATATATATATATATATATATATATATATATATATATATAGTAATCGAATCAAAAGCCCCCCTTAGAAAATCCCCTAAAAACTTCCTCACTCTCAGCCGTCCATTTAATGTTAATGTTAATATTAATGTTAATATTAATGTTAATATTAATGTTAAATACTAAAATTAACATTAAACTTAACATTAAAATTAATATTAACATTAACATTAATATTAACATTAACATTAATATAAAAATAAAAATTAATATTAACATTAATATTAACATTAACATTAATATTAACATTAAATGGACGGCTGAGAGTGAGGGATTTTTTAGGGGGTTTTCTAAGGGGGGCTTTTGATCCGCTCCTATATATATATATATATATATTTTAATATATATATATATATATATATATATATATATATATATATTGGAAAAAGCGTAAATTTTATTCTAAAATCAGTCAATACTCATACAACATACAGACAAGATGGTCGTCCACCCGTCAGTCTACCATTTCTTTTACATCAAACTCCAAATTATGGAGGATACCAACCGGAGGGGTGATAAGTCCCTCGAATATGCGCCGATTCCTCTCCCGCCAAACATGTCAGACAGCGGCAGCTAGCCGAATCCTAGCAGTCTTGAATCATACCATGTCTCGCCCTCTGCAATCTCGAATGCCCGTGATAATTGCTCCAATCGACCTGCCAGAGATACCTCCGTCCAGCATACAATTTTGCTCAGACCATATAGACCATAAAAGTCCACATTTAAAAAATAGATGGGTCATCGATTCCTCCTCCAAATTACCGAGTGCACACTTCGGATTGGGGACCTGGATCCCAAAAGAGATTCTGTTCCTGGTCAAAAGACGACCAAGGAGCATGCGATACATACATAGCTGTATTTTTCTGGCCGGATCTTTGCACCAAATGAAGTCATAGTCACCAATTGGGGAATTGGCACTACGCATAAGGTTGTAGCCACTTTGGAAGGTGAACTCCCCCGAGGTATATATATATATATATATATATATATATATATATATATATATATATATATATAATTTTGTCCCTCATCAAATTAGATTTATCTCTAAGGTATCTACACATTATCTCAATGACAATTATACCTTTAAGCATATTTTTCAATTAGACCACTTTAATTTGTTTTAATTATTTTATTTAGATAGCACAACATAATTTATTTTACAAGTATGGCCCCTAATTATTGGATAACTCCAACAATTTTCCACTAGGCCATATATGTAACCTTACAAATGTGTTAACTTTATGAGCTAAAAACAAAAATTGTTATCTTCACCTTAGGGCATATTCGGACAATCTCGTCCATTAACCATATCAATATAGGATGAAAGCAGTTTTCGTCACATGTAGCGTAATTAAACCATCAATGGTCACATATATCAATATAGCTAAACGACATAGATCAATCTTGGATGCGTAACATAGAAATTACACAAAATGTGATCAATACCTAAGTGCTCCTTCTTTACTTTAATAAGATCAATACTTTAAAGTAGTGAACTGAATTTTTCATATATCTGATCAGAAAAATATCCAAAATACTTAATTACGTAAATGCGTCTAAATTCAAATTGCACCAAAATACATAAAATACAAACTCTCGCTATATTGCCATATCCTCAAATAAGATAACACCCATATTATCAGTGTCCTCATGAAAGACCTTGGGTGGTAATACTTTTGTGAGCGGATCCATTAACATGGAGTTTGTTCCAATGTGCTCTTTGGACACTTGACTATATTCTGAATTCTTTCCTTCACAACTAGGAACTTTATGTCAATATGCTTTAACTTACGAGCTCCTGTTGTTATTGGAATACAGTACTGCTAATTTATTGTCATAATATAATTTGAGTGGCCTTTGAACACCCTCCAGTATGTGTAGCCCTGTGACTAAATTTCGCAACGATATTTCCTGATTGGATGCCTCACAACATGCTATAAACTCTACCGCCATAGTGAAAGAAGCTACGACTGTTTGTTTCATACTCTTCCAAGACGTAGCTCTACCAACCAACAGGTAAATATAACCTGATATGGATCTCATGTTGTCTTTGCATCTATTAAAATCGGAGTCAGAATACTTTATGATCTCCTAATGATCCGATCTCCTTTAAGTGAGCATGTAATCCTTTGTTCTCTATATACATAACACGTTTGGCTGCTTTTTAATGATCCATCCCAAGGTTGCTTAAATATATGCCTAAAATTCCAACTATGTATGCAATATCTGGACATGTATATACTTGAGCATACATTATACTCCTTACATCTGATGAACAAGGAATCGATTACATTTTTTTAGTTTCAATGCTTGTTCTATAGGGTACTGATTGTGACTGAACTTATCTCCTTTAGCGACAAGGGTGTCACCTGATTTGCATTTCTGCATATTAAATCTTTTTAGTACATTATCCATATTGCTCTTTTGTGATAATCCAAGAATACCTCGAGAACGATCTCGATGTATTTTGGATTCCTAATACAAAAGAAGCATCACCAAGATCTTTCATCTGAAAGTTATAATTTGATAGAAATTTCTTAGTGTTGTACAACATGTGTATGCCACTTGTGGCAAGCTATCATTAATATACAAAACCAAAAAAATATGTTTATACCCGCTGAATTTGTGATACACACAATCTTCAACAATGTTTATCTCAAAACCAAACGAGGTAACCACTTCGTGAAATTTGTAATACTATTGACGAGAAGCTTGCTTGAGTCCTTAAATGAATTTTATAAGTTTGCAAACCATATTCTTTGGGTCTTCCGACACAGTTTTCTGGCTGCACTATATAAATTGTTTCGTCAATGTTACCATTGAGAAATATCGTTTTGACATCATTTGATATGTAACTCAAGATTACAATGTGCAACAAGTGCCATGATTGTTCTAAAAGAGTTTTCGAAGAAATCGTAGAGAAAGCCTCTTTAAAATCAATAGCTGCAAGACGTGCTTTATACCTCTCCATATTATCCTTCAAATCCTTATTGGTTTTAAATATCCAATGGCAACCAATAGGCTTTCTACCTTCTGGTAATGGGACAAGTTCCCAAACTTTATTGTGTTGTATAGACGTATACTCCTCGTTTATTGCCTCATTCCACTATCGAGAGTTAGAACTTTCCATAACCTAAGGGAAGTTGGTTGAATCATCTTCCATTATTCCACAATATTCTTTACGTTCCTGGAGAAATATGACAGTTATCTGAAATTGCATTTCTTCTTTATCTGGTGGATCGTCTTAGTGGCATTGATTCTTGAGGTTGTTGAGTTTGTTCCGCATGAATAATTACATCATATTGAATGGGGAATTCCTCCATGTTGTCTTGTTGAGGTAGCTCAACATCGACTTGTAGAAGTATATTGACATTGTCTTGTTGAGGTTTCAGATTCACTTCTTGATTAATGACTGTATAGAAACATGCATATCGTCAAAAGTAATAGCAGAAATCGAAATCGACCCCTCTTCAAAAAATAATGTCCCTGGCTTTATTTCTCCCCTAAACTCAACGTCCTAAAAAAAGTGTAATAGTTCCCATCAAAAAAATTTATTATTTTTTTGCGTTAAGTACCCCGTGGTTTCACATGTAAGGTTTCTTTATAACATGCAATACTGTCAAGTGAATATAGGTTATCATAAACTTTAAGGAAACTATTACCAACAATATTTGAATTTACAGATAGACTAAACTTATTGTTTCCAAATGAACAATGATAACCAGATTTATCCAATAAAGAAAATGAAACTAAATTTCGTCTAAAAGACGGTACAATAAAAGTGTCTATCAAATCCAAATAAAAATCACTTCCCAATAATAACCTAAGATGCCCTATTGTTTTCAGTTCTACCGACTTGCCGTCACCAAATAGATGTAACTTTCACCATCAATTGATTTCCGGTTATGCAAACAACCTTGAATAGCAACACTGATGTGGACAGTTGCACCATAATCTATTCCCGTGTAGTTTTAGGTACTGAAGCTGAATTAATCTTAGAACAGACCAAATTAAGAAATATATTTTTCTTTAATCACACACCATGCGTGGTACTTGGTAAATTCCTTCTTTACGTGTCCTAACTTGTCACAAAAGAAACAACTCTTAGCTTCAGTTTGTTGTTTCTTTTGAGTTGGACCCTTAGCAGCTTTCTAGTCCGTAAAGTTTGTTCCATTGAGCATGATAATTCATTTCAGATTAGCAGATATTGTAGAAATATTAGTTGTAAAGAGAACAAAACGACCAAACAAACATGATCTAATTGTTAACCAAAGAATAATAGTCAAACAATTTCAAATATTGGTGAACCCTATCTCAAGATACCGAGTACACCATTAATATCAAGACATTCGACAGTAATATTAACTGTAAGCGGTATACTTGGTGTAATAATCAAACATTAACAATAATTTATGTCAAATAATAAGCCTATCTTTGGATTGAATTATTATTCACATATAAACATTATAATTGTCACACATTTATCACCACATGTATGTGTGCAATTCGGCCAATATTAACCCTCCTTTGGGCCGGCTAACACTCACATGGATGTACACACACAAACATCTGATATCTCTCATAGACTATCTACGTAAGAGATGCCACTTTGGCGACATCTTGTTTCAATGAGTCTAGTTAGAATGTTAGACGACTAATGCTAATTATAAAGAAGCACCAAATAATTTGAATGTTGACTATTTTTTTACATGACTGAATTATGACTAAATCTTAATGTACATGCATATTTACAAAATTATAACTCAAATAGAATAATCGTACAATTTGGGTTTCAAAACCAAATCATGTTAAACCATAAGATCAGGATACATTATATTCAATTTAGAACATACAGTTTGTTTATGCAAGCCTTACGATTATTTTATTTAGAACATACAATATATAACCAAATAAACATTATGATAAATCGCTTCATGTATCATTTAGAACATACAGTATATTCAACTTATTAATTCAATGCATAAACAACTTGCATAAACCAAACCAAACCATTAATTTATTGAGTTCTAAAAACCAAACCAATTAACCTGAATGTGCATATTTACATGAACAACCATAATTCATGTATAAGTTTATGTATCCAAACCAATATCGACACCTTCTCATGGATAGCTAATCTAAACCTCCATTATATAAAAAAAATATTTGACCATTTAAAAACCAGCCTTAATAATTTCTTTCAATAGTTTCATCCATAGATTCTCCACTATTATTAAGGATTAAAGAATTAAACGGATTTAATCAACTTATTGCATAAGAACAATCGGTACCATAAATTAAATTAGATCGAAAGATCTAGGGGTCCTAAACAATAGAAAAATTGAATCTGAAAACTTCGAACTCAAGAATCAATCAGGGAGGTTTTGATACCAATTGTTAGAATTTACCTGTTAATTCATGAGATGATGATGATAAATTAATTGCGGAAGCATATCTGAATACATTGCTTGACTAGATGGATCATGTAGCGAATGTTTCTTTATGCAGTTCGATCTTCCAACTTAATACGACCCTTAATTGTAGAAGCATGTAATTCATGCGCCCCAAAGAAAATAAAATGCAAATAAGCACATCCCTATGCGCTGCAAATAGCACGCGCCAGACATCACAACCAAGTTAGCACATCCCAAAACAACAGAAACAAAAGTGCAGAAAAGAAAGATAAAATATGAATTCTTTCTCTCTTTCTGTTGATAGGGATGTAGAAGAGAAAAAGAGAAAACACTCTTTTGTTGCTGAATAAGTTGAGGACCATAACCCTATATATATATTTTTTGGAACCGGGTAAATTGTTTCTGGAATCGCTCCCACTGGGATTCGAACTCCTGACCACTCAGGCCGCATGCATCTCTCTTAACCACTAAGCTAGAGGTCATCTGCCATAACCCTATATATATATATATATATATATATATATTTTTTTTTTTTTTTTTATATATATATATATATATATATATATATATAATTTGGCCCCTCATTAAATTAGATTTATCTCAAAGGTATCTACACATTATCTCCATGACAATTATACCCTTAAATCTATTTCCCAATTAGACCAATTTATTTTGGTTTAATTATTTAGATAACACAATACAATTAATTTTACATGTGTGTGCCCTAATTGTTGGATAACTCCAACACAACCCTCTTATTTCTCTAAAACATTTTCAATTTTTTTATGCAATCAATGCACAAGTGCTAGTTGAAGCTAGTGAATTTGTACCTGTTTTTGGGATCTGAATGAGCTTTCCGAATAATTAGAGTTTCTCGGTTTGTAACCCCTCGGTATTAAAAGTTAACTCTCATAAGTCATTATACGTATTCAGCGAACTCGGCCCAACATCATGAAAGTATTAAAAGTAAACTCTCATAAGTCATTATATGTATTCAGCAAACTCGGCCAACATCATGGATCCTTGACTATCAAAAATCCCTCAGAAAATTCATCTAATCCTCATCTAAGGGCTAGTTCCGTCACATTTTGAAATGCCATACACCAACCGCTGCTTCTCGAGCATTTGACATTTGTCATTTTCAGCCGGTGTTATATAAAAAAAATGGCAAATGTGGGAGCCTAATGTGCCAATTTGGTGAAGATGTCGGTAGAAACAACACTCCTAAATCCAACACCTGGATCCATTATATGAAAAAAAATTGTGTTTATCCTTGGGTAAATTTGTATGGATGTAGTTCAACATCTTGGTTATGTATCATACTAGATATAGTATTTATCATTGTAAACTTTGTAAAGAACACTCTATGAACAAATTTATCTTTATATTGATTATGAATCACTATATATTGTATTTGAAAATCATTCTCTGTATTTGGATCAACTTTTTATATACCTAAAGCGTTAGTTGTACGATTTATATTTCATATACCTTCGGTGGAGTTGAAAATTTCCTCCAGTTCGTCTGGATGCTTATGTGTTGAGCAATTTCATTGTTTTCTTTCTGTCCCGATACTTGAGATTAGTGAGGGATCAGATCTTGTGACAAACCAATTTGATATTTTATAACCAATCTTGTACTATAATATTAAAATTTATATATTGTGATTTGTTTGGGTGACGAAGTCACCACATATGTTCGTGTGATCTATCTTGGCTCTTGCGTAGTAGTTGTAGTGTTATTCTCTGTTGAAAATAAACTTGATTTTGTGTCTATGTTTTTTGAGCCCAACAAATCTAGTTGGTCCACTACCATTGGGCTTTATTCATTAGGCCCTTTTAGTTTTGAGCTTAGTCCATATTCTAGGATGTCATATGCCTAGAATGTTCTTAATCATTTTAAAATATCTATCTTCTAGAGATATCCTAATATTATTGTAAAATGGTCTAGAATGATTTATACTAAATTTTAATAAGTGTGTGGACTCTTCCAAGAGTTCTATAAGAGGGGTGTTCTCCTCTCATTGTGTACACAATAAAATTACAAGTTTAGTGCTCTTATAAAGTTTCTTTCCATCCATTTTTCTCTTTCACCAAATTCTTCTCTATATTTTATCCCTCTCCAAATTTGTTCCTCGCTAGTTGGCCTACAACAATTCCAACAAAATGGTATCAGAGCTGTTGAAATTTCCAACAAAGTGGTAGGGGTGAGCGTCGGTATAATCGGTCGGTATTTGGTCAAACTTTTCGGTATTTTTTAAATCGGTATTTTAAAAAATCAATACTAGTACCATGCCATTTAGAATCGGTTTTTTCGGTTTTGGTTAAATCGGTATTCGGGCCGTTTTTGTTCGGTATTGGTATTTTACCAATTAACATTTGATCAATCAACACACTTAATATTGTAGAACCTCTTAACCTATAATCATTTTTTTTTTACTTTTTGGAAGCATTAAATTTCAAAGCCAAGCCTCTCCCAACCAAACAATAGATCAAAATTATTAGAACAATATGTAACAAGTCGTAAACACATAAAAATGAGCTTAAAAGATCAAACGTGGTCACTAAGTTTAATCTTTAGTATAAGTTTAAGTAACCAAAATTTACTTCAAAATTCTATGAGAACACAAAAAAATAAGCTCAAAAGATCAAAAACTCAATTCTTAACGTTCTTAACATAACTTCAAGTGCACTAAAATTCATTCTAAGTTCTAAAAAACTGACTAATACAAAGATAAAAATAAAAATGATAGTATAAAACTAATCACAAACAACTTCTAAAAAAAGTATATATATATATATATATATATATATATATATATATATATGATCGGTTCGGTTTTGTATATTCGGTATGGTACTACACTCAAACCGTTACCATTACCATTATACCATATTTTATTCGGTTCGGGAATTCGGCATCGGTACATAATTTCGGTTCGATTTTTCGGAATATTTTTAATCGGTATTCGGTCGGTTTTTTCGGTATCGGTCGGTATTTGCTCACCCCTACAAAGTGGTATCAAAGCTAGGTTGAAATATCCACAAAGTGGTATCAGAGCAAGACGGTTTGAGGTCGAAGATGGCAAGCGAGATGCTACATTCCAAGTTTCCGTCCTCAACAAGAGCAACAATGCCAATTGGAGCATCAAGATAAAGGCTTTGCTAGGGGCACAAGATGCATGGGAGGTCGTCAAAAAATGCTATATTGAGCCACAAGATAAAGCTTTATTATCTTAAGTTCAAAAGGAGTAGTTGAAAGCGTCAAGAAAGAGGGGCAAGAAAGCTCTCTTCCTCATCTACCAAGCCGTGTATAATGATGCATTCGAATTGATTTCAAGTGCAACAACCTCCAAAGAAGCATGGGAGAAACTTCAAATTTCTTGCAAAGGAGAGAAGAAGGTGATGAAGGTACGCCTTCAAACTTTAAGAGGTGAATTTGAAGCTTTACATATGAAATAGTCCGAAACTATTCCGGACTACTCTGCTAGAGTTTTGGCCATTGTTAATCAATTGAAAAGAAGTGATGAAAGCACGACCAACACTCGAGTGATCGAGAAAAAATTTCGTTCTTTCTTCCATAATTTGAGCATATCTTAGTAACTATTGAAGAAACTAAAGACTTGGAGACCATGACCATTGAGCAACTTAAGGGCTAATTACAAGCTTATGAAGAAAGGAGAAAGAAAAAGCAAGAGGCATTGGAGCAAGTCCTTCAAACAAAGCTCACATTCAGGAAGAAAGAAGAAAGCTTTACCAATCAAAGAAGTCAAAGATGCATGTCTAGATCGTGGAAGAAAGGGAAGAACTCATTACAAGACATTCACCAATGGAAAAAAGAGGCCAAAACAAGCTTCACAAAAAGAGATGAAAGCCAAGGATATGAAAAATCTCAAGTTAAATGCTATAATTGTCATAAGCTTGGACATTATATGCATGAAATTGTAGAAACATAACTAAACATGTTGAGGAGGGAGCTCAATATATCGAAGAGGAAATGCAAGAGAACTCAACTTTTTATTTGCGCACAAAGAAGAAGAAGAGGAGGAGGAAGAAGAAGATATAGTCACGTGGTACCTTCACATGAAGGAAAATAACCATATTTATGGAAGTATGAACATCTTTATGGATCTTGATGAGTTCATTGATAATTATATTACTTTTGAAGATAATCTAGAAACACCGGTGAAATAAAAAGAGAGTGGAGAAGAAATCATTCAAGAAATTGATACTAGTGGAGATATTGTATCCAAAGAAGAAAGCTTGCAGCAACCGGATGTCCAAGAATCAAGTTATGACTTGGTTCCTTTTATGGAAGAACAAGATAAAGTGCAAGCACGTGAAGAAGTGCAAGAATCTGTTACTCTGCTCGTTGCGTCAATACCATCTCAAAAAGACTCTCCACCATCATCCTTGGATGGGAGAAGTGCTCCAAACTTGAAATGCTTGCAAGAGGAGATTGAGGTAGTCAATAATCAAAACAATCTAACAATTTTTTTTGTCTTTTTGCCGATTGTTAACCTATTGGATCCAACCATGAAACCTAAATGCTCAATTATTGATTCACTGCTTTCACAATGAACATATTAAACTTAACAGTCGTAACAAAGACTTAACCAACCTGTCTGTCCCACTGAATATGGCAAATGTTAAGGGTACTACAAAAGTTACTAGGAGCAATACACTTTTGATAGTCCTGTGCATATACTGTCAAAATATTTTGTAATCCTTGCTATTTTAGGACTGTCATGTTGTGTCTCGTAGTAGTTGTTGTAGTGCCATTGACATTTGCCATGAACATCTGCTTTAATTTCTTCAATCTTCTCCTTCCCTCTGATGAACCTGCCCCTTTGCTGAATTATTTGTACGTTGGGGCCTATAGACATACATATGTGCACAAAACAAATGTAGGAGGAACCCAACGACTGCAAGCACAGAGAGCAACCAGTAAAACCGGTCGAGGCGGCTGCTGTTCAGCGTGCTGCCTTCTATCCATCCCGTCCCCTCCTTGCTGCCCTGCCTAGTAGCCTTGTTCACCGCTTTAACCAGGAACGTGCTCAACCACGACGCCAGCCCAGTTACGCACCAGGTGATCGCAGTCCCCATTGACTTCATCCCGCTCGAGACCTCGGTGTTGTAGAATTCCAACAGCCCAACGAATGTAGTCACGTCCGTGATGCCGAGGATGAGGAACTGCCAGCTTAGCCAGAACAAGGACATAGGGACGCCGGCGGGCACGTTCTGCAGCCCGTTCTCTTCTACTAGGTTCAGTCTTTTCTTCTCTACGATCGCTGCAACTACGGACGCGGCTATCACAGACACGCAGCCAGCACCGACGCGTTGCAAGGGCGTGATGCCGCTCGAGTGGCCCGTGATTCTTCTCGCGAGCGGGACGAAGAGCCAGTCGTAGGCTGCCAGGAACACCATCTGGAAGATGACTGGGATCAGGAAGAGATTCGCCGGGGAGATGTGAATCTTCCCGAGTCTGGTGTTCATTGTAGTTCCTTGCTGCACTGAGAATGCGATAAGCATGAGGAATGGTATGTAGTTGAGAGTGGAGGAGAGGATCAAAGGGATCAATCGGACGATGATCTTTGTTTCCTCGACTTGAGTAGTGGTGCATAGAGACCATGGTCCAGAGCTGCCATTAATGTCTATGGAAGCTTTATCTAGGAATCTAGATATTGACAAATGTACATAAAATGTGTTAGTAGAATTTAGATGATCGATGTGAAATTTTCGATATAATTGTTTCATACTTCAACCCCTTTGTGCGAGAAAGCATTTCCGTGTCCAACTTCTCCTCGCTCCCTTGTTCCAGTTCTATCGCCTCGTGCATTACTTGGTCTCTCTTTTTGAATGCCGCTACGAAAACCTGATAGTAGAGTTATCAGAGGAACAATGTCAGTGGTCATTTCTAAATCTAAGGAAACAACTATGTTGCACCTGACACACCGACACAGCAAATTGGTGTCTGTCCGGTATTGTTTTCATAACCGTCATCTCCATGTCTCTATTTCTGCAACATTGGTACTTATATAGCTACTTGAAAAATATCCATATCCACTACCCGTGTCCATATTTGTGCAGCACTACGAAGCGTAGGTACGTACCAATATTAATATCTGATAAGATACGTACCCAGTATGTTCATACACCAATATCTAAAAGTCCATGGTATGGATATTGCTTGGATATATATTACAAAGACCAAAGACTAGTAACTCATCTTCAGAAATAAAACTAAGTGTCTACATTTCTTTTGCCACAATTATCAAATTTAGTTTAAAAACTAGGTAGGTAAGTTTAAAAATATAACAACGTCGAATTCTTAAAAAAGTATGTATCAAACCTATTTTGAAGGATAAGATGATACCCAATGACTTGCACTAGGAAGTAGTAAGTACCAAGAAATATATCCACAAAGTACCTAAAATTAAAAGCACAACTAAACAATACGGTAAGTACTAAGGAGTACCCAAGGAGTACCAGTATCTAGTATACCTAGTACGGGTATGCCCTAAATGAAGTACTCGTATTTCATAGGTGAAACATAGGGAAACAAGCATATTATTTTATACAAATAGGGGAATATGGAACTGCTTCCTTTTTTTGCAATTTATATTTTTGTTGATGTTAAGAAATTATTCTACAAGGAATTATATATCTATACAAAGGAAGTTATTTATTTGATACACCTATGTTGGAGTTGTCCAGTGCTTGTAGCTCAAGTGGAAAGCAGCACGTACACTAGGCGGGACTGACAGGGTTTGAGTCCCCCAGCCGTAAGGACATGTAGGTGTGTGTGGGTTGTAATAAAAGAACCTATGTTGGAGTTGAAATACTCCACTAGCGGGTCTGGATGACTGCCACGTTCTGAGTAGCTACGGCATAAAAATAGGTGGGGGGAGTATTAGTAGATAATGTGGCAAGCATCTAATCCCGTTGTTGGAAATTGTCAACTCCGCCAAAGGTATATGAAATATAAATCGTACAAAGCAATGCTTTAGGTATATAAAAAGTTGATTCAAATATACATAGAATGATTTTCAAATACAATATATAGTGATTTATAAACGATATAAGGTAAATTTGTTCATAGTGTGTTCTTTACAGTTAGTAAATACTATATCTCGTATGATTGTTATCGTATATAATATATAGTTACTATTTATATTACTTTCTTGTAAAATATTTGAGTTTGTTTCTAAATTCTCTCGTGCATTTTATTGGAATAACATAAATATAAAATATTTGGTGCAGTAACATGGACTTTAACGTACAATTCATACAAAGTATAAATAAATGAGTGTATGTACCTGCGCCATTCGAGTTAAAGGACTGCCATTTGGTTTCTGATTGCGATAGAAAGGGAAGCCGCTAACGAGGACAACTAGTCCTATGAAGATTACAAGAGCAGAAATTCCGAAGCCATAGTCCCATCCCTTTTTGGTTTGTAACCACACTATCAGAAGAACCCCTACGAAACCTCCCAAGGAGATGCCAAAGGTGAACCAGTTGAAGAAGCTTGACTGATGCCGCAACTCGTCTGGGTCCTCGCTGTCGAACTGATCTCCCCCGAAGGATGCCATACACGCTCGCTGGCCGCCTTCTCCCAGGGCGAACGCGTATATTCCTAGGTAAAGGAGGACTAGTTTAGAGCCTCTGACTTGTTCGCAAGCACTAACTTGTCCCAGGGGGTTGCAGTATGGTGGTTGGAGTGATGGATTATGTGCTTGAATTGTTAGCAGTATAAAACCCTTCATGAAGAAAAAAAATTCAATTATGTTCTTCCTTTAGGATTTCATAACTCAAAGGAGAAAAGTAAATGTAGCCACAGCCATTATTCCTACTATTAATGAAAAGGGTAAATTTTATGAAAAGGGTAAATTTTAAGAAACTGCGAATGGAAAGGAGAAATATTATATTAATTAGTATCTAATTTTGTTAATCAATTTTTGATACTTTAAAATAAGACAGATAATCTTATCGTAACTACAAAAGTAATATCGTGTCATATCATAGTATACTTTATGAAGACAATAAATGGATGCCGAAAAAAGAGAAAACTTGGGGTAACCTAATCGATATCACATTTTTTGGACCATACCTTGGAGCTTCTTATTCTTAATTCCACTTTCATTCAATTGTTTAAGATAGCCACGGAAATCCATTAATCCTCTTTAGAATTTCTACATTTTATCATACTCCTATGTAGATTGTCCCTTCTACTCTATAAGTGTTGCCTCCCTTTGGTATTAGTCCTGGCTCAGCCCTGGCTATTTGTTAGACGATATGTATTAATTGTAATCCTCCTATTAATTAGTTTCTAGTAATTGATACAAGATGCTCAGCTACATCCTTACAACTTTACCTAAGGGTAAACACAGATAGTTTTTCATATAATGGCTCTAGGTATTGGACTTAAGGAGTGTTGTTTCCACCAGCATCTTTACCAAATCAGCAAATGAAATCTGTTTGGTTCCCAATATTGACTTCAGAGAGAGAACATTTGATGCTGAGTTACTAGACGAGCTATCTGAATTCAGATGCTCATTCAGATCCCTAAAACAGGTAAAAGACCACCAACTTCATCCAGCACTTGTGCAACAATTGCATAAAAGAATGAAAAATGTTTTAGAGAATTTATGAGGGTTGCTAGTGTGATAAATGTTGTAGTCATCATTGAAATTTCAGGGTAGTGATTTGCACAAAAAATATTACAAGGAGTTAAGTTGCATTTGAGCATACCTCAGGCTAAAAATGCAAATTAGACTTGAAACTATCTTATGAATATTAAAATCAAACTTAGTTAATAGTGAAAGTATGCCTTATTTAATTACTTAACTTTTGATAAGCAGCTGGCCATGGTGTGATCAAGTTTCTAATATTAAACTACGAACACTAATATGAGCATGATGTTGACAGCTATATGCATATTATTGAAGGCTAGCTTAATGGGGTCACAATGAATGGAAACTTGGGATTCCTTTGAGCAATATTTCAAATTCCTTCTTTTTCTTTTTTTTCTTCGTTTTATATCAATCTGACTTTGCATCCCAAGTATTATTTTGATGAATGCCTTGGTTTTGTGAGGAGATTAGTTTACCTCAATTTGTACTATAATATACATTATTGTTCAAAATTGGCAATTTTGTTTAAATCTCTCTTAAGTTTTCATAAATTGGTCACACAGTTTGATTATAGGTCCCTAAAAGATTTCATACTTATGTTTTGGTCCATCCAAGTGCCACAAGGCTCCTGCTTATGTGAGATCTGGGAAGGATCAAGGTGCATGCAACATTACCCCATATATATGGAAATGTTGTTTCCGTGACACGAACATACATCCTACAAAATGCAAGTAACAAGCCTTACCATTGGTACAGCCGATATCCTAAGTTTTGGTCCCTATGTACGATAGGATTTCTCTAACTAAAATAATATGCATCACAAAAAAGATTATGTCACACTTAAAACAGTTAAGACTGCAATTAAAACATTATACCATAATTTAAAATAGTAAACTTCAACCACTAGACGTACATTTATAATTACTTTCTACTTATTTCACTATCAAGCAATTCATACGAAAATACTAACTTTTTCAGGGGATTTGTGTCCAATTGAGTAGTCATAGGAATCTTGAACAGTTTAGAAAAGTTGCAGGGACTTTTAACTAAAATTTGCTTTGTAGCTCTTTGTTAACTTGAGGACATCACATAATGGGACGATAAGGTTTGTTGGTTGTATCATGGGGAACATTGGTTTGAGTCCCCAAGACGGTCTCTCCATATATATGGTGGTCAAGTTGTGTACATCTCCATATATATGGTGGTCAGCTTGCGTACATCTTGATCTCCCCTGAACCTACCTAAGCCGCAGCCTCTAACACTTGGATGTTTTTCATTTATTAGAGACAATTAAAAACGTAAAACTTTCGGCCATAACCTGCATAAGCATGGGCCTCTTGGTATTAAGACGCACTTTATCCCTAACTTTGGATATGATTGGTGTAGAATGCTGGTTATTATTAGTAATAGTACTTTGAGGAGTTTCTTTATTTTGTAAATTTCTTTTAGTAAAAAAAATGAAAGGATGATATCAAAGAGATCCAATTAAACTTTTTCACAGAAAAACAAGATACTCAGATTTTGGAGTGCATTAACTTTGCCTTTTCGAGTTTTGGTGTTTACCAAATGGATCATTGAAAGACAAAGTTAAGATATTACTTAAGATATGTAAAAGAAACACAATTCTATGTACTTTGTGGAGTCAAACACCAATATTTAGGCTACTAAGTTTTCAGTTTGCAGCAAGTTGAGATAACTGGAGAAAGGGGTAGACATATTTACCAGGATTATGAGGGGAACAAATATAAGGATGGTTTTGAATCTGCTGACATACGAGTCCGAAATGAAAGCTCCCAACAGTGCAAAAGCTGCAGTCGAACCGGAAGAATTAGTAGAGATGGTCGTGGTTTTCGCAACACCCATATGCATGGTGCCGACCAGGTAGATCACCAGATTTAACGAGTTTGACACGTAAACCAAGCTTAATACCATCTGCATAACTGCATATTTCAAGGAAGTACTCATCAGCAAGCATGCACGTATCACTCTTGAGCAGGCGAATTTTTCTTTTCTCGGAATTAATATGTAGATCGTTAGTGTAATATTTATAACGTTAAAATTTGTGTGAACAATGTACAGAAGTAATGCTTAATAAGTAGACTATTGGAAGAAAATTTAAATTTTTGCAAGCTCTGTGGCTTACCTATGCTCTATATATGTCTATCCTAAATTTATCAGGAAATGAAATCAAAGTAGTACGTATTATATGCGGTAACAGAAAGAAAACACACACACACACACACACACACACACACACACACACACATATATATATATATATATATATATATATATATATCGAAGTACCTATCATGACAGTCTATATTGCACGGACACAGAAAAAATAATCGTGCCCGTACCTGTACATGATCCTACTCGTATCCTTAAAAGCAGGGTAACATTTAAGAAGCTAATATTTATGTGAACAATGTATAGAAGTAATGTTTAATAAGTAGACTATTGGAAGAACTTAAATTTTTGCTAGTTTTGTTGCGCTTATCTATGCTCTATATATGTCAATCCTAAAATTATCATGAAATGAAATAGGAAATTAAAGTAATACGTATTATATGGGGTGACTGAATGAAAACACACACACACACACACACACACACACACACACACACACACACACACACATATATATATATATATATATATATATATATATATATATATATATATACTAGCATATGTGCACGTGCTTTGCACGTATTTTAACATTTCTTAATTAGTTTAGGAAGACCAAAGGGTACTCTTCCTAATTACTAAGTTGTCCTTATTAAAATTAATGAACTATTTTTAATTAGTATAAGTATGTAATGGTATTTTCGGAATTCAAAAGTTTCACCATCTAAGTTTTCCTATTTTATATATATATATATATATATATATATATATATGTCACGAAGTGTCTATCATGAGAGTCTATATTGCACAGATAGAAAAATTAATGGTGTCCGTACAGTATCATGTTCATATAACCCGTATCCTTGTCCGTATTTGTGTAACATAGGGACTACATATGTCTCTATCCTAAAATATCTGTATCTCGTATCCGTGTCGCGTCCTCATCCATATTGTGTCTATATCCAAGCAATCGTGTTATATATCATTCTAGCTCTTTCTTTCATTATTCTAGTAGGTTGTGTGTTCTGTTCTTGATATTCTTCTGTACTAGGTATAATTATATATATGGGTTAAACTTTTTTCCCAATAAATATCAAGAACATGCAATTTTGATCGATAGTTAATGCTGAAAATAATTTTCTTGAGAAAAAAAAATAGAATACCTATAAGACACTCTCTGTAGCTTATAGTATACTAGAAGCCACGGACGCACGGGTTTTGTGTATTTTTTTCCATCAAATTTTAAATGTATATTTGCATGACAATCTATTTAACATAATATAAAATATTTTGAAGTAAATTTATTTTTGAGATGGTGAACATTTATTGTATTTGTTAGTGTATAATTATGAGAGAAAAAAAAAATTATGAGTGGTTAGTAATTATGTTAGTGGGGATGTGTGTAATTTACATGTTTCACCACTAGTTAATTTAACCATATATTTATATGTATATATATATATATGGTTGGAGAATGACATTTTTGTTACATAAAGTTCCGCGATGAAGCCTAGAAGTTTCCCTATTATATATAAGATAATATATCTCTTCATTTTCAAGGACACTGTTAGTAGCAATGTTGTAAAATCCGGACCGGAGATCGACCCAGTCAGAACACTGGGTTAGGTCAAACCGGTTCAACCAGTGGGTTAACCCGGGTTGATGTTATATAGGCTTATAGTCTTATTTGAATATATTATATAGTACACAATTACACATATACTACTTATGCTAAAATTAGTCAAGTAGCATACATATTAACTTTGATTCCATGTAAAGTCCAAACCAAAATTCAAAAGTTAACCAAACTTGTATTTTCATAAGACATCCTTACAGAATTACATATAAAAGTAAATCAACCTACTATAAAGTCTTAAAATTAAAAAGTATGAATAAAACCATTATGTTAATACAATTGACGAGCAGCTTAGAGATCAAAATTTAGATCTACAAAGAAATGGTGGAAATTAAAATTGTTCCTCATGAACTCGTTCATCTAATTACTTGTTTATCAAATTCACTCAAATCCACATGAATGTCGTCTGCCTAATCTGTATGAGAACATAATTTATATTAGCAAAATATAATATCATGATCAATGATCAATGATGCATTATTATTTGTAACTTAATATTATCTCATGTCATTAGTTTTAACTTAATATTATTTAGATGAGCTGTTGCTATTTGTTTTTAGTTGTTATTTGTTAAAGAGAAAACTAAACAGGGAGATCAAAAGACAATAGTTTTGATCAACATATTACATAAATTTGAGTGGAAAAATTGGAAATTGAAATGTCAGCCTAGAATCTAATGAGAAATAATGGCAGGCATCATTGTGGTGCTGCCACTTGCATATGCAAGCATGGCACTCGCATAGGGGGATAAAAATGGTGCCTTTTACTGTTAGTAGTGTTCTGAAGGAAGGAATTCTGGAAGTGTAATAGTTATTCTTACAGAGGATGAAAAGGGAAGCTCGGATTCCGCCATGCCTCTCTTTGTTAATGGGATTCCCACGCCAGTCTATGAAGCCCTTGCTCGCCATGGAACCTTCTTCTGATCGAACACTGTCAGCTTCTCTCTTAATTTTGTGATTTGGTTCTTCTTTGTATTAGAAGAGAAGCTCTACTTATATAGAAAGAAAAGAAGGTAGTTATGTACATGCAATTAGCAACCTGAGGAACTTATCCTCTCTGTAACCACTCATTGAAACATAGAGCCAAATGGGCCATGCATAAACCAAGCTCCACATGTCAGTGTAAGATGAATTCGTCATAGGCCGGCACGCAGGAATAAAACCGATGATGACAGGTACGACCCAGATAGTGTAACTTTACTGAGTATGTACGGTGTTTACAGAGGGCAGGGATTTGCAGTGCTGGCACTAAAGAGTAATATATTCCGAAGACAGGGTACTAGAAGTGCATACTGCTCGCTCACTCGCTCACCTGGCCTGCATGTCAGTGAGCAGGTATGGAAATGAATGCCCGTGTTTGTATGTGTTTGTATCGAAGATGAATTCGAAATTGCACATTATGTATATGTGATATTAAACTTCTTTCTGTCGGTATGTATCATGTACTGCTCAATATTTAATTTTAATTAATTGGTATTTTATACAAACTTGGTGTCATTGACTTTCTTCACTTATTTCAATATGTATTCAACATCAAGTTGTAGCCTTAAAAGAATGACAGCGGTGTAGCCGTTTTGAAGTCCACATCTAAGTTGTACCGAGAACAATTCTTAGAGAAATTTGGTACAGGTTCCTCTGAATTTTTTAAATTTGGTACAGGTCCTTCCTCCATGTTCTTCTTCATATGTCCATCCCTTTCTTCCTTTCCACAAGCTACACTGCTGTCACGTTCTCCACTATACTTTCTCCTCCACGGTGTACCAAATTTTGAGATTCTAGGGACCTGAGCAAAAATAGACATTTTTAGTATCCCGATTTCAAAAGGTTTGAGGAACTAATTTACCAAATTTAATTTAATTTTAGTACCAAGTTGTGTTTTTTAAATTTGGATTACTAATATTGTACTCTGGACAACAACTGGGGAGACTCAAAAAATGAAGAAGCTTAGATGGGTCATCATGTATTTTCATGTTCCATTATAATAGTTCCAATTAAGTAGGAGAAGAAAACAGGTTGCATGATTATTCATAATTTTTTTCTAAAAACTTTTCGTCCTAACCTTATGATTCACTAATAAATAAAGAGTACTTGCCGTCCATCTTTCTAAACTAATGGTTAGCTCAGAAGTGTAAAGTGAACATAACACATCTTATTTGAATAAGCTCTAATAAGACAATTTAAAAGTATATTTTACTATCTAAAATATATAACAAATTTTCAAAAGGAGATTTCTGGTCGACCAATAGCAATAACAACTACTCGGTCACGATTAAATCATTATTGGCCACGAGGCACAGGGCTAAGGACACGCTCACCAGGGTGATATGCTTTGGTGATCAAACTAGCATCTGACATGATCCGTGGATCAATCACTCCAGCTTGATCGATAGGGAGGACTGGCATGTTTATGAGCTGATGGGTTCTACTGACATGGTGAGTAGCCTTATTTAGGAAGGGGAGTGGAAGCTACAAGGCCGTTTCATCGTGGCTACACATGCGGAAGATATTCGTGTTGTGCATATTGATAGGCAGGGATTGAGGACTATTGGGTCTGGGAGGATATAGAGAAAGACACATTCAAGTTCCGGATAGCAGTGAACCAGATTAGGACCTACCATAAAACGAATTGATCTTGTAGGATTCCCAAGAAATTCTTCGATTTCTTCCGGAAGCAGATGATTATTCATCTGCTTCTCACGTTCCGCGAATAGCCGGGACATTAAGGAAGATCCAAAACATTTCGGGAATCGACCTGATTCTATCTCTGTTCGTTCCGTTCGAAGAAAGGAAGGATCCCAATCCCAAAGAATCGATCTTTCTTTTAGTTGCGGAATCCCTGTTTGATCGATCAATGTGTGATATTCTAAATCCTCATTTTTAATGAAATCGAAATGATCTCTGGATTGATCAGAAGATCCCTTCAATTGGCTAGAATCCGTTACTTGAACGAAAATAGATCTTGTGAAATCATATTGAATATTTGACAATACATTTCGTACCTTGCTAAAAGTTCGATCCTTGTTTACCAACCACACATTGTCTAACCAAATCAAATTCTCTCTCGATATAAGGAGGTCGATTGGGCAAAGGTGTATGGACGAAATGGGCGGCGGTGAAGTTTTTTCTGTGCCTCTACAAAATGATCAGGAATAGACTTCTTAAGAGGGACATGCTTGCCATGTTCGGGATACCCTACAGGAATAGACTTCTTAAGAGGGACATGCTTGCCATGTTCGGGATACCCTGCGAGGATAAGAAGTGATGCTTATGTGGTAAGGACGATGAGTCTAGGGATAATTTATTTTTTGCATGTGACTTTGTGTAGGACATATGGCGCGTCTAGAGAACTAGGTTTGGACTCACTGCCACACAGAGCAGAGACATTTCCTTTGTTATAGATCGACGAAGTTAAAGCTCGAAAAGGTAGCAAAACGAGAGATACCGTCGTCTACGTCTTAGCTTTGGGGCGGTGGTATGGCATGTATGGAGGGAACGAAATCAACGCATTTAGAGTCTCTCCTTCAGTATGTAGTTAGTTGTACAAAGAAATGTACAAGCTGAGATAGATATACTAGATCCCAGATAACTTTTTTTCTGTAATCGGGACTAGATCATTATTGTAATCTTCGTGTTTATCTATAAAGTTACCTTCTTCGAAAGAAAATATATATAACAAAAGGGAAGGAGAAAAAACATGAACCTTTTTGTTGTTGTTCAAAGTTAGAGTAGGATTTCTTAAAATATAATTCTACATAGTATTTATTTGAATGTATTCAACTACAAAAATACTGTTAGTTAGCGATTGATCTTAGCCACTAACCACAAAAGCTGCTATTTGCCGATGGACGAGCGATTTCCTAGCGACTAATAATTTATGTAAAATATATTATACAATACGTTGCTATATCCGTCAAGAGTTCGTCGCTATATACATACCGATTGATTTATGATGGACATTTTTCGTCCCTAACCATGAATAAAAATGAAACAGTAACCCTTTCCTTCATATTCTCAAATTTTCATCGAAATTTTGCTTCCCACAAATCCTCAACGACCCGACCCCCGCTCCTCCCTCGGCGACCCCCTTCTCTTCTTCGGCGACTCCGCCTCCTCTCCGACCCCTCTGCCCTCCCCCGGCTCTCTCCGAACTCTGCCCCCCTCCTCATTGGCCCCCTTCCCCTCCTCCTCGACTGCCAGGCGGAGAGCCCCCCGAGCCCCGACCCCCTCCTTCGAGCTCTGACCCACTCCTCCGAGCTCTCCCCCACCCCTCCTCGGCTCCCCTTCCCCTACTCCTCGGCTCCCAGGCGAAAGGTAACACAATCCCTAATTTTTCTTATGTAACCCCAAATCCTAATACCAAATTATTATTTTTGTGATCCTAATTCTAAATTATCATTTTTACAATGCTTCCCCTAAATCCTCCACGTCGACGCCCCCTCCTCCTCATCTCAGTCCTCATTTTGAGATTTCTCAACCTAGTCCTAGTTTCTTAATTTCAGCCAATTTTTTCTTTGCATGTTGTACTAAAAATCTCTTAATATCCACATTAGCATTTTGTGAGATTTTATCGTTTTAATTTGGAGAGTGCTATTTTATTTAATTATTGCCTTTGTGATTTTGGATGGCATATAAATTTAGATTTTTGTGTTGGACATGTACACACGATACATTAGACATGGACACGAGCACACGACATGGACACATGTCGATTCTGTATCCGTATCTGAATTTTCAGATATTATTTGAAATTTTGGATATTGAATTCGGATATCCGAATTTGTTTCAGATATTATGGAACATGGATACGAATTCCGATATTAAGATATTTGGATACGAATTTGAGGTAGCCCATTCTAATTTTGGGTTTTTCGATATTATTTGAAATTCGTGATATTGGATTCGGATATCCGAATATTTTTCGGATATTAAGATATACGAATCCGTTAATATTAAATATCTTTCTTAAATATATTTTAGCTCTAGGGTGGTGTTCTAGGGTTACCAATACTAATATATATATATATATATATATATATATATATATATATATATATATATATATGATTGTGAACAGTAATTATTTATTAACATAGTTTGCATAATCGGCCGATACCGATCCTAGACGGCCGACACCAATCGGGTACATCCGATACCAATCCGATACGGTCGATACCAATCCGATACGACCGATACCAATACTCATAGGAATGGTCTGATACCGATTTCGATACGATATTGTTAACCTTGGTTATTAGAATTAGGTACTAAATTAGAATATTCTTATTACATAATTTTTTTGATACTTGTATTTACAATATATATGGTACATACATGCATAATTTGTTTGAACAATGTGTCGATACTTAATTGACCGTTCGTGGATGTACAATCGGCGACATGAGAACATGATTGGCTTGATTGATGATTTCAAGGCGGACGTCGAGAAATTTCTGAGATACGCCAGTAGCTAACCTTATTTCATGGACGGGAGGCTCATAAAGTGCCATTGTATCAAATCTAATAATATACCATTCAAAGAGGTTAATCTCGTGAGAGAGCACATCTACAAGAAGGGTGTCATACCGACTACAACGAGTGGATGGCTAAAGGAGAACCTTTGGTTCCGCAATATCAGTCCTCCTTTAATACGAAGGTAAGAGAGTCCACTCTCGGAGATCACTTCGAATATCGACATCGAAACTTGGCACGTGAGTTGGTATTTGATGCGGCCGGTCCTATTTTTGATCCGAAGGATCCGAATCCTGATGCAAAGGAGTTCTATGATATGTTCAAGCATGTCGATACTCCATTATACCCAGGTTGCAATTCTCATTCTGTCCTATCCGTGGTGATACGGATGCTGAACCTCAAGTCTGATTTTATATCACGTCCCAGTCCTAAAGTACACGGGACTAGGCTACGTGGCAATGGCCAGCTACGTATCCGAGTGGACTCCAGTCCAAAATCAAATACGGAAAGCTGTCCTAGATTTTGTGTAGCTACCATATAACATGTTTATAACTCAATCTACAGGACAAGAACATAAAGGATGAAAAATATGAGTACCAGTCTGCAGCCTAATAATCATACTTGTCCGAATAGACTCGAAAGAATTAATATGAGTCTATGAAGACTATACTACTAAGCAGATACAAATAGCAGGAAATGAAGTATAAAACCACGGAAGAGTGAATACCTGAAATAAAATGGGAACTCATCAACGTTCCCCTAAAATATCTCTATAGTCCATACAACTAACCTGGAAGAAAACCAGGTCCTCAGCGAGACGCAACAAGGTACATAATATGTAAGCCAGATGTAAACAGTGCTAGAAATATGAGTATGGAAACTGTATCGAGATATGGTGAACTAGACAACCACCATTCTATGTGATATGCTACTTTTGAGGACAATGTTCGATACGTGGGCTTTCCAAATATAAAATCCGTAGCTTCGATATAGAGACTCTCCGGGATGCAGGATCGTAGCTCCGATATAGAGACTCACCGGTGTATATGAAACAATGTGTGCATAGTAGCCCAAGCATCTAGTAGCTGTCCTCCCCTCCCATGAGACCGTACGAGTTGAATCCACGACTCGTGTGATCTGATCCTCTAACAGTAACAGTCGGCCATACATTGTAAAGTAAATATAACCTAATCAGGGTCATGAATCAACACAGGTTCTGGACTTCCGGACAACTCTGGAATGTAGGGAGTGGAAAAATAAAAGTGTACAACAGTTTCATATGGTACAAGTGTATCTAGGTTGGTACAACTACGGTATCGAGACAGTCTCTAATGATCGATACTAGACGTTACAAATGTACGCCTGCACCCAAATCTGCCTCGGACGCAAAGTATCGGTCGACGGTCCTACGTCGGTACGTAATACAACAAATAAAACAGATATTTAAGAGATTAAATATGGAACTGAAATACAAGATGACAAGGTACACTTGCCTGACTCCGGTTGCTGAAGAGGAAGAGATGGTCTAACGTCCAAGTCCGGTGAGCCAACAGGACCTAGAGGAATTATTATACTATGATATTTATTCAACTTACAAATATGTATTACAAGCGTTGCCTAACTACATATAGCTGTGCATAATTAATATAAGCATGTATCCTGGCTACTTATAAATAGTTTATAATTCACCTATCAAGTTGATAATGGTAATTATTTTAGAAAAAATACTACTTATATGTAACTGGTTCCATATACAATAGGTTGTTATTCCCTGGGCGTAAAGTCAGAAGTAAACTCTTGTGACACGATTGCAGCACTTCAAAGGAAGGTGCAAAGCAGAAATCCTAGAAGGACTCTGTAAATGAAAAATCTAAAAAGATTTTTCGTTAAAGGCAGCATACGAATAGTCTAAAAAGACTTTCATAAATTCAACAATAATAGAAAAGCCTGCTGGGGTGTCAAGAACACCAGTGCTCAAAGCTAGATCCGCCCTCACGGTCAGCTTCCAGGAACCAGCAAGTTCAAAAGAACTCTGGAACGCTCTGTTGATCTGCTCAAGGACGAACTGCTGGAAAGACAAGAAAGAAAAATTGGTGGCACGAGGAGCAACAGGAGGCGCTGGAACACGAATGGGTCGAGGAACTCTCTCTGCTCTCGTATAGAATTTTTTGTCTGAAAAGATTCAAGTTCACATTTTTTCTGAGAGAAGAGAGGCCCTATATATAGTGTTCTACTGTAACCGCTCAGATCCGTAACGTGCGCGACGATATGATGTCAGATCCAAAATCCCCGGATCAGTTATCGCACGTTACGAAATGGTCAGAATGTGGACAGCCACGATCTGTGTGAAATAGTGCCACTGAACGAGTTGCACGTGTCCAGCGTGCTCCACGCTCCCCGCGTGCCCTGCGCAACCAGCGCGCCCTGCACACCTGGCGTAACCTATGCAACCATCGTGCCCCGCACAACCTCTGCGCTGCGTGCGGTGCGCGCCCTACGCGCCCTGCGCACCCAGCGCAACCTGGGCGCGCACCAGGGTCGCGCACCTGGGCGCGCAACTGGGCCACGCACCTGGGCGCGCAACTGGGCCGCGCGCCTGGGCACGCAACTGGGCCGCGCTCCTGGGAGCTCAACTTGCCGCGCAACATGGCAGCACAACTGGGCCGTGCATCTGGAAGCGCAGTCGGCTGCGCAAGAGGCTCGCGCAACTTAAGCGCACTATGCGCCTAGCGACGAAGCTGACGTGCTAAGTACAAAATGCGCCAACAAAATACCACATTATGCCTTATGAGCCCATGAGCCCGAGTCCAAGTCCGAGTTCGAGTCCGAGTCCGAGTCCGAGTCGGGGCTTAGCTCCAATGGAAATTAATTTTCCAAGAGCAAAAAGCATGAATGCTTTGTTGACCCAAATCACGATCAACCAAATATTGACAAATTGATAATATGATACTTGTCATAATTCAATATAACACATCAAGACAAAACACAGTGCAAGACGGACGTCGTCTCTCTCCTGCAGCATACTCGTTTTCAGAGTCTGTACTATTTTACATTTATTGAGTCTAGCTAAATGTAAACTGAGTAGCACTAGGTATTCTTGGCTTAAACCTTATCCCCAAACAAATCCAAAAGCTCCACCAAGCCAAAACTAGGCCACAAAGGCACAACTGAACTTTCTGTTAGCATGGAGACAAAATTCGGGCCGAACTCTGCCTCCACACAGAGGTCGGGCCGAACTCTGTCCCCTGAATTTCTAGACCCTAATTTTTAGGGTTTGTTGTATGCTAGTTGTCCAACGGCCAAAAATTTGAATTCTTGACACAAAATTCTGGCCGAATTATGCCTATCCCAACTAGTATAAATAGGCCTTGAATTCTCTCATTTTTAATTATCCAATTATCTCTTCTTGTCTTCTCTATAAGCCTCATACAAGCCTTAACCTTCCCATCTACTAGCCACAAGCTTCCTAAGCCTAAAAGTGCTCAGTGCTATTCAGTTAGGAGTTTGTGCAAGAGTCAAGAAAGTCGCTTGGAAAATTCCAAGCATCGCCACAACGATCTTTGTAAGAAGTTGACGTGCTCTTCTGAAGAACAGGCACGGGGTATAACTACTATTTCACAAATAGTGGATTTAATCCTGAGTTAGAGTTCTCAGGCCTGGACTAGTCCTCCACGAGGGAAACCAGGTTAAAACGACTGTGTTTGCGTATGCTCTCTTGTTCTTTTCATTTTCGCATTTACTACTATGATTATTTATTGTTGGTGAAAAGAGTTAATTTTTATTTGGTCATTATTGTTGTAAACTCTATTCACCCCCCCTCTAGAGTTGCCTATCTGTTCTTCAATTGGTATCAGAGCTATGTTCTCTTAACAAGGACTAACATCCTAGAGCTGATCCATGGCAACCACACAACCTATGTTTTCCAACCATGGTGAGGGACAGTCCACTCATAGGCCACCCCTATTTGATGGAACCAACTACACCTATTGAAAAACTAGGATAATTTTCTATCTCAAGTCTCTAGACTTTGACCTGTGGACCATTGTCACTGATGGTTACAAAAAGCCCGCCAGAATAGTTATCGAGGGATATCTCATCGAAAAATCCAACGACAAGTATTCTGACGAGGAAAAGAAACAGACAAGTCTAGATGCTAGAGCTATTAATGCTCTTTTCTGTACAATAGACAGGAATAAATTTAACAGGGTCTCGACATGCACCACCTCGCATAAAGTATGGAAGCTTCTGGAAGTGATGCATGAAGGAACCACTCAAGTCAAGGAATCTAAGATCAGTCGTCTAACTGAAGAATACGAGGCGTTCAAGATGAAGATGAATGAGACGATCACCCAAATGTTCATAAGGTTCCTTGACGTCATCAATCCTCTGTCATCTCTTGGCAAACAATACTCCAATCATGAGAAGATCCGCAAGTTACTTAGGGAGCTACCGAAGATATAGAACCCTAAGGTAACAACAATTATAGAAGGCAACGATCTCACCAAAATGTCTATAAAAACTTTGATAGAAAAGCTAATGACCCACGAGCTCGACCTCAAAGACTTCGACGAACCGGCTCCAAAGGCAAAAGAGATTGCCCTAAAAGCTCATCGTCGAAGGGCTGATCCTGTCACGACCCGTACCCGCTTTTCGGACGCGAGCACATGAGCAAGCCAGCTACGCATCAAACGGACTCCAGTCCGCCTCGAATACGTAAACGCTGTCACGGCTATGGTATACTGCCAAATCATGGCAAGCAAATCTATATCTCAAATCCACAGTAAGTATACGAAACATGAATGAACACTATGGGTCGTGGTCTGCAGCTCACTAGCATAAATGTCCGATAAGACTCTAAAGGAAATAACAAGAGTCTAAAACTGAATCAAGAAACAGGATATCTCATGATAAGGTATGAAAGCACGAGCGGATAATAAACACTATAACGATACCTGAATCCCGCAAACGTATCATCACATCTGTCATCCAGAATCACTAGCTAACTCCATACAACCGTTAAACCTGAAGAGATCATCAGGTCCTCAGAGGACATAGCAAGATACATAATATACATGTCTATCTAACAGTTTTATCATGCGTAAAAAATAAACAAGAAAACAGGAATACGACAAATGACCACGAACACTAGAACAACTACGCATAAATGAACTGCCGGATGAACGATAAACACGAGATCAATGGAAGAACCAAACCCTCATCTCGAGTGTGGACTCACGGGTTTGAACTAAGCACTAACCCTTGTCCCGAGTGTGGACTCTCTGGTTAGCTCATGGCAAAACACCCTCGTCCCGTGTGTGGACTCTCTGGTACAATTGGTCAACCCTCGTTCCGAGTGTGGACTCTCTGGTGCCAATGAACACGAAAAACATCCTCGTCCCGAGTGTGGACTCTCTGGTGCATTGATCAACCCTCATCCCGAGTGTGAACTCTATGGATGTGTAAAACGATAATCAAAGGTTTAGCAGTTCACTACACGTACTCGTTCTATGAGACGACTCAAGCAAAGTACTGGTGAGAAACTCCAAGTTTGAACCACAAAACCAAATATGAACACGGCTATATGCAATAAAAACAACTCAACAGAATATAACACGAAGAACACATATCCACAAACAATCAAAACTGGAAAATAAAATACAATGCATGTAAATAAAACTGTAGAAGGAGGCAAGGTATACTTGCCTGTGGTCCTGAGCTGCTGGTATGAATCGAGCACGGAGTCAAAAGTCCAAATAACTTATTTTTAGAGTTTACAGTATCAATATGGTAATAAAAGAAATTAGCAATCTATCTATCCTTAGACTTCTAGCCCCTTTATATTCTCCAATATCAACATGGTCCTCTTATCTATATCCTCAACTGGTTACTTGTTGTCACCCCCAATTTTTAAATTAGGGGTATTTTTGCCATTTTCCAAGTTTTATAATTTTTGGGAATTTTATTTGATTTTATATGATTTTTAGGGATTTGTTTGATTTAGTTTGAATTTTATCCAATTTGGACTTAAGTTGGAGATCCGGGTAGTCTGGACCATAGTGGGACCCACATGCTAGCTGGGCTTGGCCCACAGGCCATCCTAACTAGGCTAGAAACCATAAACCAATACTTCCATGGCTTAACTAGTCATTTTAGAGGCTTAATTAGTCGTTTAGAGTTAAACCGAAACAAACTGAACCAAACCAAATTCAATTTAAAACAAACCAAGTCTAATGGGTTGGGGGCTTAATGGATCTCCACCCAAACCCACCAAGCCTCCCTTGACCGGCCATGAATAGGCCACTCCCCCTCTCTCTTTCTTCACTCCTAAGTAAACTCTTTCTCTCCATTTCCTTTTCTTTTTGAAGCTTCTTCTCCAAGAGACCAATTCTAGGTAAGCTCTTAATCCCTCATTTATTTCTCTTTAGCATTTATTTCTTTCACAATAAATATGGAGGAGATCATTCTCCACATTTTGACCATAGCTTTATAGGTTTTCCCTAAAATCTAGTTTAAGGACTTATTAGGGGTTTTCTTTATTAGAGAGATATATAATATATATGTGTATATATATTTATATGTATTTGTGTGTAGAGGAGAGTGGTGGTGTTGTTGTCATGAGAGAGTGTGTGTGTGTGTGTGTGTGTGTTTGTGTGAGAGTGTGTGAGTGTGTGTGTGTGTCTATATATATATTTATATGTGTGTGTATATATATATATATATATATATATATATATATATATATATATATATATATATATATATATATATATATATTTATTTTTTATATATATATAGATGTGTGTATATATATATATATATATATATATATATATAATCATCTATATATCTATCTATATAGATGATTATATATATATATATATATATATATATATATATATATATATATATATATATATATATATATATATATATATATATATAGAGAGAGAGAGAGAGAGAGAGAGGGAGAGAGAGGGAGATTGAGAGGGTGAGAGAGTGGAAGAAGTAGGGGATGAAGAGAATAGGAAGTGGCAGCAGCAGCTGCTGTTGGGGGGGGGGGGGAAATGTGGGCTGCTGCCCCACCCAAACAGCACAACAGCAGCAGCAAATGCAGGACGGCAGTAGCTCCAGCATTAGCAGCAGTAGTAGCACAGGCATTAGCAGCAGCAGTAGCTCCCAAGCCCCCCTTTAACCTCCTATATAACCCCCCTATATGTATATATATATATATATATATATATATATATATATATATATATATATATATATATATATATATATATAGTTAGATAGATGTATTTTGGAAGAAGAATGAGAAGTAGATTAGAAGAAGAATGAGAAGAAGAAGATTAGAAGAAGAATGAGAAGAAGATTAGAAGAAGAATGAGAAGAAAAAGATTAGAAGAAGAATGAGAAGAAGAATTAGAAGGGAAGATTAGAAGAAGAATGAAAAGAAGAAGAATAAGAAGAAGAGTTAGAAGAAGAATTAGAATAGGAATTAGAAGAGGAATGAGAAGAGGAATTAGAAGGAGAATTAGAAGAAGAATTAGAAGAAGAATTAGGAGAAGAAGAATAAGAAATAAGATAAGGAGAATGAGAAGAATAGGAGATTGAGTGAATCAGATTTGGTGAAGGGGTGAAATTGAGCTCCGAGTGTCGGAACGCATTGAAACTTGGAGAAGACCTAGATTACGTGAATTAGATTTTGTGGGTAGGCTTCCGAGTTGAAATCGGAGTTTCGTGTGGGAGTAGGATGATGGTATCGCACCGTACCACTGCGTATATTGAGATATTCAAGATAATCGGTAATAGGCCGTAAGATGGACTAGATGTCCACTCTACCTAGGAAGCTTGGTAGGTAATGAATGTATAGGCTAGTATCCTACTACCCTAGGAAGCACGGGTCGAAATACCAAGCGTAGGTAGGCTAACTTGGTATTTGCCTAGGTTAGAAATTTACCTTTGTAAAGGGTAAATTAAGATATTGGCCTACGGCCAAGATATGGGTTTCGGAGTTCAAGATGGACTCGGATATGGGTTGTAAGGGTTGGTAATGGTTAGAAATAGTCATCTAGACCTAGTCTTGACCTTGGTTGACTTTTTAGACCAAAAGTCAACTATGGGTCAACACTTAACCCAATTTAGTCCCAAATTCTATTAGACTTGAACGGTTGACCAAAAGTCAACTGTTAGTCATCATTGACCTAGGATTGACCTAGGGTTGACCAGAGTTGACCCGTTGACCAAAAGTTAAATGTAAGTCAACTTTTGACCTAGTTTGATACGGGTTGACTTCCAATGTTCTCCTATGACCAAGGTTGACCTAACTAGACTTGTCTTGATCTAGAATGACTTAATAGGATTTAATTTGATTTGACTTTACTTCCTAAACATAGTATTGATACGTCTTGTTATCTATAGGTCCTCGAGGCACTGCATTGGATTCGGTTGACATATTATATCATATCACAGGCGAGTACATTCTCTGACACTTTTTCCAATTTATGATGATTGTTATAATTCATGTAATTAGTGTAGATATGCTTGTTCTCGACACATTGGTCACAAGTATTGGTATTCATGGATCCTAACATGAGATGTTATTCCTCGTTATCTTGGTATATCTTGTGCAAGCCCCCTTGTAGTTCTTGTGCAGTATATGGACACCGATTCTCGAGGAGACTTGCTCCCTTCTCGTAGAATCTCGTGTCGTAACGTGTCAGCTTGGGTCCACTCTACCAGTCGGAGACGGGGAGTATTAGTGTAGATATGTGGTCAAAGCCTATTGTGCACCCATTGTGCACCTATTGATTGTGAGTGTTGATCATACACCCCACGTATGATTAGCCAGGCCTGTTACTATTGTACAAGTTCCCAAGTCGGCCACATATTATAGCTAGTACTCACACACCTAGATAGATGATTCTTGATTCTTGTACATGCCATGATCAGTTTTACTTGCCTTGTTCTAGCTCTAAGATTTACAGCTTACCATGCCATGATACTCACATGTATATTCCATGATTTCTTGTGTATACTCTCTATTTACAGTCTTATAGCTTTTGTCATATCTTGTGAACTGTTGTTAGTTGATTGTACTCGTTCCATCCTGACCGGATATGTTAAAAATGTTTACAGATACGGAGGAGGACTATTATTGCACTTACTACGGCCCACCGGACGTAGTAGGTTTAGAGACAGATACCCTAGATCCGCAGGGTGCAGTACCGCAGGGCGAGATACCGCCTATCCTGTAGATAGAGTAGGTTTTGTACTGGACCTTGTCTCCAGTCACTATTGGGACTATTATTATTTTGGCTTGTATTAGAGACTTTGGACTTAGACTTGTATATTCTTTGTGTTTGGACTTGACAGGTTATATTTTATTGTCGTGTTATTTTTATCTTTCAGTCTTTACTATATCATCTTAGAGTTGTGATTAAGCACTCATATATTATCATTGCTTGTCCTCCATTCGGAGTTGACCATATTCTCGACAGGTTTTGATATTGTATAAACTGTTGTTAGAGTAGTAAACCTACAGCGTTCTATGTCGTTTTTACGGTGTAGGCTGGACGTCGTTACGCACACGTGCCCTTACAGCGGGTGCGGGTCGTGACACATTTTTAGTGGTGGCCCACGCAGGTCCTGAAGTCGCAATTAGTACGATGTCGTAGCAGCACTCGTCTTAGAGTGTTGACTACGAGCCTGTGTTACATATAGGAGGTAGTAGGCTAAGAGTACTCAATTATAGTAGGATCTTTCCTTGCTTATCTTGCTTATCGCCTTTGATATTGATTTAATGCATTCTAGCTGTCCTCCTTTGATATTGTCCTTCTTGTGCCATATTGATATCTTCTTTTCAATCTGTCTCCAGGATGGTTATGACTCATTCTTTCGGTGAGGAGCACGGGGAGACGGAGAGGTCTGCTACCTCTGGCGGACAGGCTCCAGTCACTTCCCCTGCAGTTGGGACTTCAGTAGGGGCTCTCGGGGGTACTCCTCCAGCACTCTCGATGACTGTCCCTAGGGTCACTGCAGGTGCTCTTCCTGCAGTGCCGGGGGCTACGACGGGAGCTGTCGGGGGCGTTCCTTCTTCTCCTCAGCAGGGGACTCCTTTGCCGATGGTGGAAGCTGTTCTTCCGTTGCCTCCTCTGCCCACAGACATGGTACAGATGCTAGCATTCTTTTAGCAGGTGCTGGAGTCCCAGCGGGCCCAGCACGAGGCACAAATGAGACAGACTGAGGCCATGCGCCAGGGCATGGAGGATGCCCATAGGTTGGCCCTGGCTACGGTGGAGCGTGGCGCTCCACAGCGGGAGGCGCAGCAGCAGAAGCCCGGAGACATCTAGGCTTTCAAGAAGATGGGTCCGAAGGATTTCAGAGGGACCGAGGGCATTGTATATGCTGATGACTGGCTCGAGGATATCTAGCGTTAGATGAGGGCCTCCCGCCTGGCTGACGACCTGAAGGTCGAGGCGGTTGGCTTGCCGTTATTAGATGTTGTCCAGACATGGTTTCGGAACGAGCTGGCTCTTGCAGGAGAGGGCCACACTTGGGCTGAGTTTCGGGCCCTGTTCAGAGAGAAGTTCTTTTCCCCCACAGACAAGATCGGCCTAGTACGACAGTTTCAGAACTTGCAGCAGGGCAGTATGACGGTGGAGGAGTATGCGGCGGAGTTCGACCGGCTGAGCCGATACGCCGAGTACATGGTGAGCGACCTAGTGATCTGAGCAGAGCATTTCCGGGAGGGATTGACATGGGATATCAAGATCCTGATCCCTTCCTTCTATGCGACATACGCAAAGGTCTATACGGAGGCTCGGAAGGTGGAGAGAGAGTGGGGCTTGAAGCCGAAGAGGGATCGTGAGTTGTTTCCGGGGGCCAGTAGCAGCGCGGGGGCTGCTAAGCGCCCTCAGCTTCAGCATCAGCCGTTCCAACATCATCCGCAGCAGGTGCAGCACACTCAGCCGAGGCAGGCACAGCACGGGGCTCCTTACCACTTCTGCAAGAAGCCTGATCACGTCTGGAAGGTTTGTCGGAAGAAGCTAGGAGTGTGTCTCTTTTGCAGCGGTACATGCCATCAGTTGAGGGAGTGTCCAGTGAACCCCCGTTTCACTGGAGCAGCTCAGAGGGCGCCGGCGAGAGTACCTGCAGTTCAGCAGCGGGATCCACTTCCAACCCAGCAGCAGCAGTTTGTCCAGCACCGCCAGCAGAAGGGTGTTCAGGGTAGAGCTTTTGCCCTTGCGGCCGAGGAGATGGAGCCTATAGCGGATGTTGTCGCAGGTTCTGTTCTGCTCGATTCTTTTCCAACTTTAGCCTTGTTTGATTCTGGTGCTACGCACAGTTTTGTGTCTGTTTCTTTTGCTCTTAGGCACAATATCATTGCAGAGTATCTTGGTAGGACTTGCAAGATTATGACTGGGAATGGCATTATCCTGGTTAATAATGTTTGCAAGGGACGGAGAGTTTCTTTGAGAGGCCGGGAGCTGAGTGCGTGGTTGCTCGTAATGCCACTTCCGAGTTACGATGTGGTACTCGGTATGGACTGGTTGAGCATGCACCATGCTAGCATAGATTGTACGGGAGACAGGATTCTGTTCAGGCCGCCGGAAGAGCCGGAGTTTGAGTTCACCAGGGGTGCAGCGGAGCCAGGAGATGGATTCTGCGGAGCATTGTTGGCGGGGCCGGTGTTGCCACATCCACTTATTGCTGAGTTCTTGGATGTCTTTTCCAAGGAGTTGCCCGGGATGCCGCCAGATCGTGATGATGAATTTTTTATAGACCTAGTGCTGGGCGCCGAGCCTATCTCTCAGCACGTCTATAGAATCAACAACAGTGAGTTAGCGGAGCTGAAGAAACAGGTCGATGAGCTGGAGGACAAGGGCTTTATTCGATCTAGTTCTTCACCTTGGGGCACGCCATTTCTTTTCATCCCGAAGAAGGATGGTACGGTACGTATGTGTATTGATTACAGGACACTCAACAACCTTACCATCAAGAATAAGTATCCTTTGCCAAGGATTGATGACTTGTTCGACCAGTTGAGCGGGGTGAGGGTGTTATCGAAGATCGACTTGCATACCGGGTACCATCAGCTGAAGGTGAAGCGGGATGACATTCCGAAGACTGCATTTCGGACTCGCTATGGCCAGTATGAGTATACCGTCATGCCGTTTGGGTTGACCAATGCCCCGACGGTATTCATGAACTTGATGAACAAGGTATTTCATCAGTACCTTGACAAGTTCGTGGTGGTCTTTATTGATGACATTCTCATCTATTCGAAGACGCCGGAGGAGCACGAGGAGCACTTGAGGATTGTGTTGGACACTCTCAGGAGGGAGCAGCTGTATGGGAAGCTGTCGAAGTGCGAGTTCTTCTTGGATCGTATGGAGTTCCTAGGCCATGTTGTCTCTGGCGAGGGGATTTCAGTGGATCCGAAGAAGATTTTTGCAGTGGAGTCCTGGTCTACGCCAAGCTCAGTAGTAGAGGTTCGGAGTTTTCTAGGTCTGGCAGGTTATTACCGGAGGTTCGTACAGGACTTTTCTAGGATTGCCCAGCCGATGACCCGACTTACCAGGAAGGACGAGGAGTTTGTTTGGTCCGAGGAGTGCCAGGCCGCCTTCGAGGAGCTGAAGGCGAGGTTGACTATATCTCCTATCTTGACGCTGCCATCTGGATCTGGTGGTTATACGATCTACAATGATGCTTCAGGACGGGGTTTGGGTTGTGTACTTCAACAACACGGGAAGGTGATTGCCTGTACATCTAGGCAGTTATGTCCTCATGAGAGAAACTACCCTACCCACGATCTGGAGCTGGCAGCGGTCATTTTTGCTTTGAAGCTGTGGAAACACTATCTGTACGGAGAGCATGTAGAGATTTACATTGACCATAAGAGCTTGAAGTACATGTTTACCTAGAAGGAGCTGACTATGAGGCAGAGGCGATAGTTAGAGCTGATGAAGGATTTTGATATATCCTTACAGTACCATCCGGGGAATGCCAACGTGGTTGCGGATGCTTTGAGCAGGTATCCCGTAGCCATGTGTTTGACGATGGATCGTCACCTTCTGGCAGATCTGGAGAGTTTGGGTATAAAGGTGATAGTTCCTGGGTTTGAGGAGCAGATGTGGGATCTCCAGGTGCAGTCAGAGCTGATGGACAGAGTCAGGGCAGCTCAGTTTGAGGATGAGGCTCTGAGGGTCATCAGGGAGCAGGTCCGGGCAGGACTGTTGGATGAGTTCTCTATAGCGGAAGATGGGTCGTTGAGGCATGGTACCAGATTGTGTGTGCCGAACGGAGGACTTCGGGAGGAGGTTCTTCAGAAGGCGCATCGTTCTCAGTACTCTATGCATCCTGGGGCCAACAAGATGTATAGAGACTTGAGACAGCATGTTTGGTGGTATGGCATGAAACGCGAGGTGGCTCAGTTCGTTTCTAGATGCTTGGTGTCCCAGCAGGTGAAAGCCGGGAGGCAGAGACCCGGTGGATTGCTCCAGCCACTACCCATTCCTGAGTGGAAGTAGGAGCATATCACTATGGACTTTGTATCTGGGCTTTCGCGGTCTCCAGGAGAAAAGGATGCGATTTGGGTCATTGTTGATCGATTGACCAAATCGGCCCACTTTTTGCCTTTCAAGGTGGGTTTGTCTACGGAGAGGTTGGCCGAGATGTACGTGCGGCAGATAGTCCGATTGCACGGGATTCCAGTGAGTATAGTCTCGGATCGGGACAGCCGATTCACTTCCCATTTTTGGAGGAGTTTGCAGCTTAGCTTGGGCACATCGCTCAAGTTCAACACCGCATACCACCCCAGACAAACGGGCAGTCGGAGAGGACGATTCAGACCCTCGAGGATATGCTGCGTACCCGTGTCTTAGACTTCGAGGGATCTTGGGAGGACCACCTTCACTTGGTAGAGTTTGCTTACAACAACAGCTACCAAGCCAGTATAGAGATGTCACCTTTTGAGGCTCTGTACGGACGGAGGTGTTGTACTTCCTTATCTTGGGATGATGTCGGCGAGAGGGTTTTGCTTGGCCCTGAGATGGTAGTGGATGCTGCGGAGAAGGTCAGGGTTATCAGAGATAGACTTCGGGTGGCGCAGGATAGGCAGCGGCATTGGGCCGATAGCCACCGGAGGCCGTTGGAGTTTGAGGTATAGTTTAGATTTTTCTAGTATTTGAGTCTGATTGTGATTGTTTTAGATCAAGCTCCAAGCCTTGTGTTTTGTTCTAGGTTGATGATCTTGTGTTCCTGCGGATTTCTCCGACGCGTGGCACGATTCGTTTTGGTGGCGGCGGGAAGCTTAGTCTACGATATATCGGACCTTTCCGTATCTTGGGCAGGGTCGGTGCAGTAGCTTACCGACTGGAGTTACCGCCCGCGCTAGAGGGAGTACACACCGTGTTCTACGTGTCGCAGCTGAGACGATACGTGGCAGATCCCAATCACGTCTTGTACCACTCCGAGATCGAAGTGGGATCGACACTCAGCTATCCAGAGAAGCCGGTTGAGATCTTGGACCGAAGAGAGAAGGTGCTCCGGAACCAGGTCATTTCCTTGGTTCGTGTTGCATGGAGGCACCACTCTCCAGGTGAGTCTACCTGGGAGAGAGAGGACGACATGCGGGAGCGATTCCCATATCTCTTCGAGCCTTGAGGTAAATTCTTTCTTTTTCTTTTCTTGTTCTATTCATGTTGCTGTGTTGTTCTCATTCAATTTCGAGGACGAAATTTTTTAAGAAGGGTAGATTTATCACCCCTAGTTTTCAAATTAGGGGTATTTTCGTCATTTTCCAAGTTTTATAATTTTTGGGAATTTTATTTGATTTTATATAATTTTTAGGGATTTGTTTGATTTAGTTTGAATTTTATCCAATTTGGACTTAAGTTGGAGACCCGGGTAGTCTGGACCATAGTGGGACCCACATGCTAGCTGGGCCTGGCCCACAGGCCATCTTAACTACGCTAGAAACCATAAACCAATACTTCTATGGCTTAGCTAGTCATTTTAGAGGCTTAATTAGTCGTTTAGAGTTAAACCGAAACAAACCGAACCAAACCAAATTCAATTCAAACCAAACCAAGTCTAATGGGTTGGGGGCTTAATGGATCTCCACCCAAACCCACCAAGGCCCCCTTGGCCGGCCATGAATAGGCCACTCCCCCTCTCTCTTTCTTCACTCCTAAGTAAACTCTTTCTCTCTATTTCCTTTTCTTTTTGAAGCTTCTTCTCTAAGAGACCAATTCTAGGAAAGCTCTTAATCCCTCATTTATTTCTCTTTAGTATTTATTTCTTTCACAATAAATGTGGAGGAGATCATTCTCCACATTTTGACCATAGCTTTATAGGTTTCCCCTAAAATCTAGTTTAAGGACTTATTAGGGGTTTTCTTTATTAGAGATATATATAATATATGTGTATATATATTTATATGTATTTGTGTGTAGAGGAGAGTGGTGGTGGTGTTGTCATGAGAGTGTGTGTGTGTGTGTGTGTGTGTTTGTGTGAGAGTGTGTGAGAGTGTGCGTGTGTGTGTCTATATATATTTATATGTGTGTGTGTATGTATATATATATATATATATATATATATATATATATATATATATAGATGTGTGTGTGTATATATATATATATATATATAGATAGATAGATAGATATATAGATGATTATATATATATATATATATATATATATATATATATATATATATATATATATATATAGAGGGAGATTGAGAGGGTGAGAGAGTGAAAGAAGTAGGGGATGAAGAGAATAGGAAGTGGCAGCAGCAGCTGCTGTTGGGGGGGGGGGGGAGAATGTGGGCTGCTGCCCCCCCCCCCCCCCCCCCCCCAAACAGCACAACAGCAGCAGCAAATGCAGGGCAGCAGCAGCTTCAGCATTAGCAGCAGCAGTAGCACAGGCATTAGCAGCATTAGTAGCTCCCAAGCCCCCCTTTAACCCCCTATATAACCCCCCTATATGTATATATATATATATATTTATATATATATATATATAGATAGATAGTTAGATAGTTAGATAGATGTATTTAGGAAGAAGAATGAGAAGTAGATTAGAAGAAGAATGAGAAGAAGAAGATTAGAAGAAGAATGAGAAGAAGAATTAGAAGGGAAGATTAGAAGAAGAATGAAAAGAAGATTAGAAGAAGAATGAGAAGAAGAATTAGAAGGGAAGATTAGAAGAAGAATGAAAAGAAGAAGAATAAGAAGAAGAGTTAGAAGAGGAATTAGAATAGGAATTAGAAGAGGAATGAGAAGAGGAATTAGAAGGAGAATTAGAAGAAGAATTAGGAGAAGAAGAATAAGAAATAAGATAAGGAGAAGGAGAAGAATAGGAGATTGAGTGAATCGGATTTGGTGAAGGGGTAAAATTGAGCTCCGAGTGTCGGAACGCGTTGAAACTTGGAGGAGACCTAGATTACATGAATTAGATTTTGTGGGTAGGTTCCCGAGTTGAAATTGGAGTTTCGTGTGGGAGTAGGACGATGGTATCGCACCGTACCACTGCGTATCTTGAGATATTCAAGATAATCGGCAATAGGCCGTAAGATGGACTGGATGTCCACTCTACCTAGGAAGCTTAGTAGGTAATGAATGTATAGGCTAGTATCCTACTACCCTAGGAAGCACGGGTCGAAATACCAAGCGTAGGTAGGCTAACTTGGTATTTGCCTAGGTTAGAAATTTACCTTTGTAAAGGGTAAATTAAGATATTGGCCTACGGCCAAGATATGGGTTTCGGAGTTCAAGATGGACTCGAATATGGGTTGTAAGGGTTGGTAATGATTATAAATAGTTACCTAGACCTAGTCTTGACCTTGGTTGACTACGGTTGACTTTTTAGACCAAAAGTCAACTATGGGTCAATACTTTACCTAATTTATTCCCAAATTCCATTAGACTTGAACGGTTGACCAAAAGTCAACTGTTAGTCACTATTAACCTAGAATTGACCTAGGGTTGACCTAGAGTTGACCAGAGTTGACCCGTTGACCAAAAGTCAACTGTAAGTCAACTTTTGACCTAGTTTGATACAGGTTGACTTCCAATGTTCTCCTATGACCAAGGTTGACCTAACTAGACTTGTCTTGACCTAGAATGACTTAATAGGATTTAATTTGATTTGACTTTACTTTCTAAACATAATATTGATACGTCTTGTTATCTATAGGTCCTCTAGGTCCTCGAGGCGCTGCATTGGATCCGGTTGACATATTATATCATATCACAGACGAGTACATTCTCTGACACTTTTTCCAATTTATGATGATTGTTATAATTTATGTAATTAGTGTAGATATGCTTGTTCTCGACACATTGGTCACACGGATTGGTATTCATGGATTCCGACATGAGATGTTATTCCTCGTTATCTTGGTATATCTTGTGCAAGCTCCCTTGTAGTTCTTGTACAGTATATGGACACGGATTCTCGAGAAGACTTGCTCCCTTCTCGTAGAATCCCGTGTCGTAACGTGTCTTGCTTGGGTCCACTCTACCAGTCGGGGGCGGGGAGTATTAGTATAGATATGTGGTCAAAGCCTATTGTGCACCCATTGTGCACCTATTGATTGTGAGTGTTGATCATACACCCCACGTATGATTAGCCAGGCCTGTTACTATTATGCAAGTTTCCAAGCCGGCCACATATTGTAGCTAGTACTCACACACCTAGATAGATGATTCTTGATTCTTGTACATGCCATGATCAGTTTTACTTGCCTTGTTCTAGCTCTAAGATTTACAGCTTACCATGCCATAATACTCACATGTACATTCTATGATTTCTTGTGTATACTCTCTATTTACAGTCTTATAGCTTTTGTCATATCTTGTGAACTGTTGTTAGTTGATTGTACTCGTTCCATCCTGACCGGATATGTTGAAAATGTTTACAGATGTGGAGGAGGACTATTATTGCACTTACTACGGTCCACCGGACGTAGTAGGTTTAGAGACAGATACCCTAGATCCGCAGGGTGCAGTACCGCAGGGCGAGATACCGCCTATCTTGTAGATAGAGTAGGTTTTGTACTGGACCTTGTCTCCAGTCACTCTTGGGACTGTTATTATTTTGGCTTGTATTAGAGACTTTGGACTTAGACTTGTATATTCTTTGTGTTTGGACTTGACAGGTTATATTTTATTGTCGTGTTGTCTTTATCTTTCAGTCTTTACTATATCATCTTAGAGTTGTGATTGAGCACTCATATAGTATCATTGCTTGTCCTCCGTTCGGAGTTGACCATATTTTCGACAGGTTTTGATATTATATAAACTGTTGTTAGAGTAGTAAACCTACAACATTCTATGCCATTTTTACGGTGTGGGCTGGGCGTCGTTACGCACACGTGCCCTTACAGCGGGTGCGGGTCATGACACTTGTCTATCCTATACCTAATTGCTCATGTCCCTATGTTTTAGGGATACATCAGATACCTATAGTTGACATGTTGGCCATGTCTTCTACATAGTACAACCTGTACTGCCCTCTAAAAACTCTGACTACTATGTGTCCTTACTCAAAGTAGGACCTGAGTATTCCCTGCATAGCCTACACTTCCTACCTTACAAATAACTAACTTCTAGCATTGCCTCATTTGTCCTGTGATCTTAGTGCTCGGGTACACTGGATGGGTTTGGGCTCTAACTGATATGCCCCCATACCTATTCCCTGTTGTAACCATGTGGCATCCCTGTGTACCAGTGCAAGATACCAACCTGATTATGCCCCTTGACTCAAATATTGTAGTGGTTTAGTCCTGTATTTGACACAACTTAGCTTAATAGGGATTCCTGTTGTACTCATCTTATCTCAGTTCCTAATTCAGCAATGACTTCTTAACATGCACCTGGTATCACACCACAGTAGGTAGATACTTCATGATTTGTTCATTTTCTTGAGGGTTGACACTTGATCTTAGTATCAAGCATTCCTTGTGATCTATAATCCATGATACCCAAAATCGATATAGGTATATATTTCTATAACTTATTCCTGTTATGGGTGACAGGTATCTAAATAATCATTTATATGTATCCTCCCTGTTCCTAAAATCTCTGGTACTGAAAATGAAATCCACATTAGTCTGCTATGTTGAAAGGATACATTAGGAATCATCACCCTGACCTCCCACTGATACTAACTCTGATACCTACTAACCCTCATTGATTAGGCTCACTCTTGATACTCTCATTTACTCAATACTCATCCACGAGACACCTATGAACACTGTCACTGTGTTGGAGCCTAACATCTCTCTCACTCAACACATAGGTCAAATAGCCTACCCTTCAAATATGGAACCTGGTATAGTTTCCTGCCTATAGGGGTTGACCCTATATAGCAATGGTCCTTGGTACAGAACAAGGACCCAAAATCCAAATCCATGTTCCAGTTTAGACCATAATACCTTGTCCAAAATAGGTGTTAGAGCAGTAAACCCCAAATTCCTATGTCATGCTTCCTGTAGGTAGATTACCTCTACTGATTACTACTGATACTAGGTTACACTATCCTGATCCAGTTCATATATGAAAAAAAAGGCACAAAGCTATAAGAGGAACATCAAGGTTAGTCTAGGACTCCTGGTACATTACTTGACTGTACATCTCCTCTTATGTGTACTCTAGGATGTTGCTTTAGTCTACTAGGCCATACCTTCTTACTGTACATTAGCATAGGCATCTACTTGAGTGGTACACCTATCCACCAGGGATGCCCTTACATTGGACACAAGTTCTAACAACTACCATCCCCAAAAATTATGCACAGGTAACTCTTGACACCCCTGCTTCACTTGAACTAGCACAAACAGGGTTTTGTATAGTCTAATCATTGGCAATCTATCACTGTTAACAGCCAAGCATCAATTTCCCCTTCTCTCCTTCGATTACTGTTATATGAGCCCTTCCCTCTCGACTACACTAGGATAAATTTGATACAAGGAGATTCACCAATTAGTATCCATGGGATACAATAGAGGCTCACCTAGATGTCTGGATAGGTGCACAATGGATCACCTTGACTTGATATGAAACCACAGCCCCAATATTTATTGTGTAGTCCTAACCATGACTCAACCTCCCTTCGACCCTAACACTGGGTATTCAGACTTACCTATCCTGTACTAGTTAGATTACAGGGGACAGTCCTGTAGCAGAGACTCTAGGATACATTAGAGTACAGGCATGGGTACTGCCTATGATGGCCAAGGTTTCTTATCACCTGTTGTCCCATCGATTCTTGGTATACCTGTGATGAGTACTTTTGAAGCAATAGCCCTACCATCTAATATTGTGCCTATACAGGTTGTTTTTAATGGAATTTGCTCCCCTCTGATTGATTCATATGCTTATGCATGATATGATATGCCCTGCTTCCTGTAAACATAGCACCTACGATCACATCCCTATCAGTTATCCTCTCTATATTCAGTCTTGGCCTTGACACATGACAACTAGTTAAAACACAACTCGGGTATCCCCATAACCCAAACACTGCATCTAGGATTTCGTTTAGGAATTAACACAAACACCTTATTTATTTGACTAGGTTTAAAGAAATAATGGACATGGTAGATGAAGAGAAAGGTTTACCTGCTTTGACAATTCCACTGCTCGGTTCCTGAGTCCTCCTGACGGCAGGCTTCACGAATTGAGGAGAGCTTAAGGTTTGGGTAAGGAGGAACTGTTTGGTTCCTTATTTATACAAAGTTTTTAGATATGAGCGGATTTGATTTCAGATTTGGCCGTCATCTCGTGAAGGATTTGAGAGGATCTCTCAATCCAATCTGTTCATTCGAGCAGAGGGAAAGCTTGGGCCGGTTTTGAATTCAAGTACATGATTTAAATCCCTGGGCTCGAAAGGGATTTTGAATTTAACACAAATTTTACTTAGGCCCCTCATACTTGGGATAATAACGAAAACCCCTCCTTGCTGTCTATTTATTTACTAAGAAACAAATAATATATATTACATAGATACATTGATTATTTAAATATCTATTTAATTTAACAATTCAGCTAATAATATAATAACAACAAAAAAAAGTAGAAAAATTGGGCCAAGGGCTCACAAACCTACCCACCTTAAAATAATTTCGTCCTCGAAATTCTAATTCATAATTATTCCTTAAAATTCAAGGTCTACTACTACCTTAATCTCCTCAAATTTAATTTCTCAAAAATATCTTATGGCCTTCTCTAGTCATTTTATAACTCCGAGTACTTGAGGACTTCTATCCACCTTTGGTCATACAACTCCTCAAAACACGGTCACTAAAATCTTATAATCTTCTAACCAGTTGCTAACAATCCTTCCAATTGATACATAGGACATATGGCATCTATAATCCCACATATCTATAAACAACCAAATATTCAATAGTCAAGCAATATTATACTATAATTTAAGAATTTTTGATAGATTCTAAACAACACGATCGTTTGTCCCCTCGAAATAAAGAGGGACGAGAATCATTGGTACGGAGAGCAAGGAAGTATAATCGAGAGCAAATATGGAGTTTTCAAGGACGTAGAGAATTTCTAGGAAAACTTTCAAGGCATAGTGGATTGAAATTTCTAAGGTTTAGTCATAGTCGTAAGCTCGTACCAGTACAGTTACGTAACCGGTACGATATGCTCTGACCTGTATGGGCCACCAAAAAATTTTGTCACGACCCGTACCCGCTTTTCGGACGCGAGCACGTGAGCAAGCCAGCTACGCATCAAGCGGACTCCAGCCCGATTCGAATACGTAAATGCTGTCACGGCTATGGTATACTGCCAAATCTTGGCAAACAAATCTATATCTCAAATCCACAGTAAGTATACGAAACATGAATGAATACTATGGGTCGTGGTCTGCAGCCCACTAGCATAAATGTCCGATAAGACTCTAAAGGAAATAACAAGAGTCTAAAACTGAATCAAGAAACAGGATATCTCATGATAAGGTATGAAAGCACGAGCGGATAATAAATACTATAACGATACCTGAATCCCGCAAGCGTATCATCACATCTGTCATCCAGAACCACTAGCTAACTCCATACAACCGCTAAATCTGAAGAGATCATCAGGTCCTCAGAGGACATAGCAAGATACATAATATACATGCCTATCTAACAGTTTTATCATACGCAAAAAATAAACAAGAAAACAGGAACACGATAAATGATCACGAACACGAACACGAACACGAATACTAGAACAACTACGCATAAATGAACTGCCGGATGAACGATAAATATGAGATCAATGGAAGAACCAAACCCTCATCTCGAGTGTGGACTCACGGGTTTGAACTAAGCACTAACCCTCGTCCCGAGTGTGGACTCTCTGGTTAGCTCATGGCAAAACACCCTCGTCCCGTGTGTGGACTCTCTAGTGCAATTGGTCAACCCTCGTCCCGAGTGTGGACTCTCTGGTGCCAATGAACAGGACAAACACCCTCGTCCCGAGTGTGGACTCTCTGGTGCACTGATCAACCCTCGTCCCGAGTGTGGACTCTCTGGTTGTGTAAAACGATAATCAAAGGTTTAGCAGTTCACTACATGCACTCGTTCTATGACACGACTCAAGCAAAGTACTGGTGAGAAACTCCAAGTTTGAACCATAAGACCAAATATGAACATGGCTATATACAATAAAAATAACTCAACAGAAAATAACACGAAGAGCACATGTCCACAAACAATCAAAACTGGAAAATAAAATACAATACATGTAAATAAAACTGTAGAGGGAGGCAAGGTATACTTGCCTGTGGTCCTGAGCTGCTGGTATGAATCGAGCACAGAGTCAAAAGTCCAAATAACCTGTTTTTAGAGTTTACAGTGTCAATATGGTAATAAAAGAAATTAGCAATCTATCTATCCTTAGACTTCTAGCCCCTTTCTATTCTCCAATATCAACATGGTCCTCTTATCTATATCCCCAACTGGTTACTTGTCTATTCCATACCTAATTGCTCATGTCCATATGTTTTAGGGATACATCAGATATCTATAGTTGACATGTTGGCCATGTCTTCTACATAGTACAACCTGTACTGCCCTCTAAAAACTTTGACTACTATGTGTCCTTACTCAAAGTAGGACCTGAGTATTCCCTGCATAGCCTACACTTCCTACCTTGCAAATAACTAACTTCCAGCATTGCCTCCTTTGTCCTGTGATCTTAGTGGTCGGGTACACTTGATGGGTTTAGGCTCTAACTGATATGCCCCCATACCTATTCCCTGTTGTAACCAGGTGGCATCCCTGTGTACCAGTGCAAGGTACCAACCTGATTATGCCCCTTGACTCAAATGCTGTAGTGGTTTAGTCCTGTATTTGACACAACTTAGCTTAATAGGGATTCATGTTGTACTCATCCTATCTCAGTTCCTAATTCAGCAATGACTTCTTAACATGCACCTGGTATCACACCACAGTAGATAGATACTTCATGATTTGCTCATTTCCTTGAGGGTTGACACTTGATCTTAGTATCAAGCATTCCTTATGATCTATAATCCATAATACCCAAAATCGATAAAGGTATATATTTCTATAACTTATTCCTGTTATGGGTGACAGGTATCTAAATAATCATTTAGATGTATCCTCCCTATTCCTAAAATCTCTGGTACTGAAAATGAAATCCATATTAGTCTGCTATGTTGAAAGGATACATTAGGAATTATCACCCTGTCCTCCCACTGATACTAACTCTGATACCTACTAACCCCATTGATTAGGCTCACTCTTGATACTCTCATTTACTCAATACTCATCCACAAGACACCTATGAACACTGTCACTGTGTTGGAGCCTAACATCTTTCTCACTCGACACATAGCTCAAATAGCCTATCCTTCAAATATGGAACATGGTACAGTTCCCTGTCTATAGGGGTTGACCCTATATAGCAATAGTCCTTGGTACAGAACAAGGACCCAAAATCCAAATCCATGTTCCAGTTTAGACCATAATACCTTGTCCAAAATAGGTGTTAGAGCAGTAAACCCCAAATGCCCATGTCCTGCTTCCTGTAGGTAGATTACCTCTACTGACTACTACTGATACTAGGTTACACTGTCCTGATCCAGTTCACATATGAAGAAAAAATACACAAAGGTACAAGAGGAACATCAAGGTTAGTCTAGGACTCCTGGTACATTACTTGACTATACATCTCCTCTTATGTGTACTCTAGGATGTTGCTTTAGTCCACTAGGCCATACCTCCTTACTGTACATTAGCATGGGCATCTACTTGAGTGGTACACCTATCCACCAGGGATGCCTTTACATTGGACACAAGTTCTAACAACTACCATTCCCAAAACTTATGCACATGTAACTCTTGACACCCCTGCTTCACTTGAAATAGCACACACAGGGTTTTGTATAGTCAAAGCTACAAGAGGAACATCAAGGTTAGTCTAGGACTCCTGGTACATTACTTGACTATACATCTCCTCTTATGTGTACTCTAGGATGTTGCTTTAGTCCACTAGGCCATACCTCCTTACTGTACAATAGCATAGGCATCTACTTGAGTGGTACACCTATCCACCAGGGATGCCCTTACATTGGACACAAGTTCTAACAACTACCATCCCCAAAACTTATGCACATGTAACTCTTGACACCCCTGCTTCACTTGAACTAGCACACACAGGGTTTTGTATAGTCTAATCATTGGCAATCTATCACTATTAACAGCCAAGCATCAATTTCCCCTTCTCTCCCTCGATTACTGTTATATGAGCCCTTCCCTCTCGACTACACTAGGATAAATTTGATACAAGGAGATTCACCAATTAGTATCCATGGGATACAATGGAGGCTCACTTAGATGTCTGGATAGGTGCACAATGGATCACCTTGACTTGATATGAAACCACAGCCCCAACATTTATTGTGTAGTCCTAACCATGACTCAACCTCCCTTCGACCCTAACACTGGGTATTCAGACTTACCTATCCTGTACTAGTTAGATTACAGGGGACAGTCCTGTAGCAGAGACTCTAGGATACATTAGAGTACAGACATGGGTACTGCCTATGATGGCCAAGGTTTCTTATCACATGTTGTCCCATCGATTCTTGGTATACCTGTGATGAGTACTCTTGAAGCAATAGCCCTACCATCTAATATTGTGCCTATACAGGTTGTTTTCAATGGAATTTGCTCCCCTCTGATTGATTCATAAGCTTATGCTGGATATGATATGCCATGCTTCCTGTAAACACGGCACCTACGATCACATCCCCATCAGTTGTCCTCTCTATATTCAGTCTTGGCCTTGACACAGGACAACTAGTTAAAACCCAACTCGGGTATCCCCATAACCCAAACACTGCATCTACGATTTCGTTTAGGAATTAACACAAACACCTTATTTATTTGACTAGGTTTAAGGAAATAATAGACATGGTAGATGAAGAGAAAGGTTTACCTGCTTTGACAATTCCACTGCTCTGTTCCTGAGTCCTCCTGACGGCAGGCTTCACGAATTGAGGAGAGCTTAGGGTTTGGGTAAGGAGGAACTGTTTGGTTCCTTATTTATACAAAGTTTTTAGATAGGAGCGGATTTGATTTCAAATTTGGCCGTCATCTTGTGAAGGATTTGAGAGGATCTCTCAATCCAATCTGTTCATTCGAACAGAGGGAAAGCTTGGACCGATTTTGAATTCAGGGATAGGATTTAAATCCCTGGGCTCGAAAGGGATTTTGAATTTAACACAAATTTCACTTAGGCCCCTCATACTTGGGATAATAACGAAAACCCCTCCTTGCTGTCTATTTATTTACTAAGAAACAAATAATATATATTACATAGGTACATTGATTATTCAAATATCTATTTAATTTAACAATTCAGCTAATAATATAATAACAACAACAACAAAATAAGTAGGAATTAGGAGATTAGTTGATATTAATCTATATGCATGGGTACCGAAGACTAACATTTCAGGACCCACAAGAACTTGGGTACCAAAGGTCACATCTACTCGTAATGTAGGTGGACCTTCCTTCGTCAACTAAAAGCAAGTGGATTCTTGATAGTGGATGCTCGCGACATATGACGGGAGACGCAAATCTTTTCACATCACTATCGATGAAGAGGGAAGGATATGTATCCTTCGACAACAATTTAAAGGGCTACATCATAGGTAATGGTACTATTGGTTATCCTTCTTCTTTTGTAATAAAGGATGTCTGCCTAGTGACCGAGTTAAAGCATAACCTGCTCAGCATAAGTCATCTTGCTGATCATGGATATGATATTAACTTTGGAAAGAATAAATGCTATATTTATTATAGGTCAACAGAAGACATTGCTTTTGAAGGGATAAGAGAAGATAATATTTATATTTTCTATCTATCTAGAAATACTAATAGTGCAGGAAGATGCCTCTACGCCCACAAGGATGAAAGACTTTTGTGGCACCAGCGTCTTGGTCATGCCAATATGGATACTATATCCAGGTTATCGACAAAGAAGCTAGTAAGAGGTCTGCCCGACATCACATTCAAAAAGGACACGATATGTGCCGAGTTGAACTGAATAAGGCAACCAAATCTTCATTTAAATCCATAAATACTGTAAGTACTACTAGACCCTTGCAATTACTGCACATGGACTTATTTGGTCCCAGTAGAATAGCCAGTCTTGGTGGAAAACTCTATACATTTGTTATTGTAGATGATTTTTCAAGATTTACTTGGGTCTTCTTCCTTACAAACAAAAGCGATACTATTTCAGTTTTCAAAATCTTTGCCAAAAAGGTCTAAAACGAAAAAGGCTACATGATTACTCGAATCCGAAGTGATCATGGAGGCAAATTCGAAAATTCTAATTTTGAAAAGTTTTGTGAAACAAATGGTTTTGATCATGAGTTTTCTTGTCTTAGAACTCCTCAACAAATGGTGTTGTGGAGCGAAAGAATAGGATTCTTGGCGATATGGCTAGAGTCATGTTGAATAAATTTTTACTTCCGAAATATTTTTGGGCAGAAGCTGTCAGTACAGCGTGCCATGTTTTAAATATGGTGCTTATTCGACTTATTTTGAATAAAACACCCTATGAGCTTTGGTTTGGTAGGACTCCTAATGTCTCTTATTTTAGAGTGTTCGGTTGTCGCTATTTTATCCTAAATATCAAAGACAACTTAGGCAAGTTTGATGTCAAAGCTGACGACGGTATTTTTTTCTTAGCTATGCTGACAAGAGTAAGGGATACAGAGTGTTCAACAAATGCTCAATGATTGTAGAAGAATCTACTAATATGACTTTTGATGAGGAAAATAGTACAGCGGCTATTTCCGACGATGATGTTGAACCATCTACTTCCATACCGATGAATACCACCGCTGAAATCAATTCTCTGGAGGGCTTACCGAAGATGTTCGAGTTCAAGCCGTCACACCCAAAAAATTTGGTAATAGGTGAGGTATCATGTGGAGTAAGTACTCGATCATCTTTAAGAGATTCTATTGCTAGCACTGCTTTTATTTCATAAATTGAGCCTAAAATTGTTTTAGAAGCTTTTAATGATGAATTTTGGATTTTCGCTATGCAAGAAGAACTCAACCAATTCGAAAGAAGCCAGGTCTGGGAACTTGTTCCTAAACCAGCTAACCATTCGATTATTGGTACTAAATGGGTTTTTTGTAATAAAGTAAATGAAGAAAGTTCAGTCACTCGCAACAAAGTGCGTCTAGTAGCTCAAGGATACAACCAAGAGGAAGGTATCGACTACGATGAGACGTATGCTCCAGTTGCAAGACTTGAATCCATTCGAATGATTTGTGCCTTTGCAAACTTTCAGAATTTCAAACTTTTTCAAATGAATGTCAAAAGTGCTTTTCTGAATAGTTTTATTAAGGAAGAAGTTTTTGTAAAACAACCCCCTGGTTTTAAAAATTATAAATTTTTCGACCACGTTTTCAAGCTTAAGAAAGCGCTCTATGGCCTCAAACAAGCCCCCCAGAGCTTGGTATGAACGACTAAGCAATTTCTTACTAGATAAAAGTTTTTCAAAATGAAAGATTGACACTACACTTTTTATCAAAAGTTTTCAAGACATAATTCTTTTAGTTCAAATTTATGTTGATGATATCATATTTGGGTCCACTAATGAAAATATATGCCAAGATTTCGCTAAGTATATGCAGAACGAATTTGAGATGAGTATGATAGGGAAGCTCACCTACTTCCTTGGATTGCAAGTCAAACAAACTTCACAAGAAACATTCATCAGCCAGTCAAAATACACAAAGGATATACTGAAGAAGTTTGATCTTGACAACGTCAAATCAATCAGCACTCCCATGGCTACTACGACCAAGCTGGAACCTGATGAAAGCGGCAACCTTGTTGACCAATGTAAGTATCGAGGTATGATTGGTAGTCTACTTTAACTAACTATTAGTCGTCCCGATATCATGTTTAGTGTTTGTCTGTGTGCTCGCTATCAAGCTAATCCTAAGGAATCACACATGTCCGTCGTTAAGCGTATCTTTCGATACCTTAAGGGTACTGTTACAGTGGGCTTGTGGTATCCCAAATTCACATCTTTTGACCTTATTGGTTATTCGGATGCTGATTTTGCGAGATATAAAGTCGACCATAAAAGTACCAGCGGCACGTGTCATTTATTAGGCAAGGCTCTAGTCTCATGGTTTAGCAAGAAGCAGAATTATGTCGCACTACCTACAACAGAAGTTGAATACATCGTATCTGGTCGTTGTTGTGCACAAATTCTATAGATGAAGCAAACCCTTACAGACTACAACCTATCTTTTATGCACATTCCTATATTCTGTGATAACACTAGCGCTATCAACCTTACTAAGAACCCTATATGTCACTCACACATGAAATACATTGAAATTTGTCACCATTTTTTACGTGATCATCAACAAAATGGTACTATAAATTTAGAATTTATTGACACTGATCATTAGCTGGCAGATTTTTTTACAAAACCACTATCCGAAGAGCGATTGAACTTTCTTTATCGTGAATTAGGAATTTTGGATGAAATGGTTATTCATTAAATTGGCCTGCGTAAATATCGATTATGTTATATATCTTTATGTTGACTTTGCTATGGGTACAAGCCGAAAGGGTCCTTCTGACAACAAGGCATAAAAATCTAAGCGACACGGTGCACTAGTCTTTGGACTACCGCTAGCTGGGATCCGGCTCCTACAGCTACCCCATGGCAGTTTCATCGTACTGATCGTTGTCATAAATCCTTGTTTATTATATGGTTCAATTTCATTTATATCTTAGTTAATTCAAAATTTTCTAAATTCAATTCTATTTTTTTATGGTTTCTTTCACATTCACACTTTTGGTTTTCATCTTTACACCTCATTATTTTTTTACTCTCCAACACTTAGCCATTTTTTGACTGTCTTGTGTTCTAGCCTCAGCACCCAGAACTCGGGCCGAATTCTGCCTTACATAGAGTTCGAGCCGAGTTCGATCTGCTGTTCCCAGAACTCCCACTACTAAAATCTGTCAAATCAGCGACGCCTCAGGACGTCGCTAAATAGGGAAAATACGTCGCTAATTGAAATTAGCGACGTCTTTAGCGACGTTTGGACGTTGTCGCGATTAACCTAGTCGCTAAACAACACGACGTCACAATACGTCCTATTACGACGACACTTAGTGACGCATACACGTCGCTAATTCAGCGACTACCAGCGACGTAAAATGACAGCAGTTACCGACGTAACCTAGCGACGTTGAGCGACTTGACATGCATCGATGCTGACCTGGCTTGAGAGCCAAAAGGCGACGTTCTGCGACTTTTGTTACGTCGCTATAGTACTGACATATAGCGACGTTTAGCGACGTGGTACGTAGCGACGTTTAGTGACGATCAGCGACGGTATTCATCACAGTTAGCGACGTTTTGATACTTACTTAGCGACGTAATCTTTCATCGCTGGACGTCGCTGAACGTCGCTAATGTTGAAAAAAAAACAAAAAAAACAGCATTTGCAGCATCCCCTACAGCATTTGCAGCATCCCCTACAGCATTTGTTACAACAGCGACGGTGTGTATCACGAACACAGTATCAAACAACACAGATACACACAATCACGAACACGTTTGAAACATAATCTCATCAATCAATACAGATATATAAAAAATTGTAACAACATTGTCAAATATAATGCTCCACATAAGAATAATGTATGTATAACCACATAAAAGACCCAACAATGGGCCATCATACAACAATATATATATATATGTCGACTACGGCTAATCAGGAGGAGCATCACTGCTCCTGGAAAGAAGGTAAGCATACTGCTCCGGTGTAAGAACTACCGACGACGATGAAGGAGGAGGCAATGCAACCGCTGGAAAAGGAGGCAGTGTAACCGCTGGAGAAGAAGGCAGTGTAACCGCTGGAGATGGGTGCATCAGCATCTCCTATAGGTCTAGCAGTCTGGCGCTGCATTGCTCCATGCAAGCCGCTATCCTAGTAACGGTGTCGTGATTAATGGACTCCTGCGTCCCCTGTACGTGCCGTACGGTGCGTTCGAGCTCATCAAAGCGTGCGATGACCGACGCAGCGTCCCCTTGCGCCTGAGACCCTGGCTGCTCAGAAATCCTCCTCAGCATATCGTCGTGCAGCTCAGTAATCTGGCGGGCAATGGTACCCTCGATTCGGGACGACTCGGCCTGTGACGGCTGTGGATGCGCACTGGTAGAGGGAGCCCTGGATGCCTACGTCGCAACAAATGCGCCGTAGGACCCCGTACCATAGTACGTACCCCTCTGAAGACCACCAACAGCGGTCTTCCAGAGCTCGTCCTCCGACTGAGGCGGAGAGGGCTGCGATGTACCAACCCCTCCCTCTGCCGGTACACTAGCACTCGCACGCTCATCACGTAGCCTAACAAACTCTTCCTAGAAATCATTGTGCATCTCTATAAATCAGTACTTACCTAAATTAGCCTAATAAACGTCTAAAGTATTTAATTATTATTAACTATATGGTTATCTGTATATTCTTCAAGTTGTGTTAAAAATTAACAAAATCTAAATTAGTATTACATAGCTCTGAGTAGCCCGGTCGTCGATGAGCTTTTCGTCCTTCCGATGGGTGGCCAGGAAGACGGTCATCGAACATTTAAAGTAGGACTGGATCCTATGCTACCTGGGAACTGAAGAAGAAGTTTTGGACTGTATAAGATATAAATTTGAGGCTGAACATTAATATTAAGGTTCGAACATATAAAATAGGGACTGACACAAAGGATAACAAGACTAGACATGTAATGAATGTAGCGACTGATACATTACTAGTGGACTGAACAAATAGTGCAACTAAGGACTGAACAATGGGCTAACTGCTAACCTCAATACCTCTGTCCATTGATACCTCAAACATGGCAGTCACACTGCTGCCATGGGCCAACTATGCATATGCAGGGAAGTTCCCTGTTTCTAAGGTCCAAACTGGACCCCTAAACAGTCCTAGACCTGCAGGACCAATTGGCCTGACCTGTACACTACTGTGGTCTTCCAAGACAGGACATGACATGCCTCCCTCATGATTTCCCCCTCATCAGTTGGCCATCCCTTTTCTCTAATCAGTTAACCAATGCTTATTCCCCTTTTTCTTCTAGCCCTCACTCTCCTCCAACCAACTGCCATATGACCCACTTACCCCGAGCTCATACCTCTATATCACTGATAATATAGGCTATGGACTGAACAATAGTCTAAGGTAATCTCTTCATCCCTTCTAACTGATAATGATTTAATCAAAAGGTTGATACATGGGGCATAGAGGACTGCATAATAAATATAAACCTCTCCTTTATTGATACCAAAATGAAAGGATGAACCAATGTAGCCTACAACTCAAGCCTAACCCAACTGAATAATGTGGTTGCTAAGCCCTCCCTTAGGACTGAACCAAATTAAGCAGGGACATGTTTTGGTTGGGTGTGGACAGTTTGGATCTCCATCTCTAAGGGGATCCTGACTACACTTGTAATTTTGTGAAGAGCCACAGTTTTGCGGAGAGCGGCCGCCTTTTTCCACAACTGCAGGGGGGACAACTTCGTGAGTTGTACCCAAAGTAGGAGCAATCGCTCGCTAGGAGGTCTCGTAGCGTTTCAAGACTACCAGCCTTCCATCGAACATCCAGGGGTCGCCACAAAGGACATTTCCCAAGTCCTCGACTAGGAAGAACTTAACAAAGAAGTACCCGTTCTCCCTAGAGATCCAAGGTCCATGTCACTTTATAGCCATATTTAACACTTACTAACGGCTCAATAGTTCATGGTATTTAGCTGTTATAAAAAAAATAGTTCATAATATTTAGTTGTGAAATCGTGCAAGTTCATGATATTTAGTTCCAAATAAGTTTATGCCTTACTTAGTTTGCATATCTGTTCTTGATCTCTCATCCTTGCCACAATTTTAGAATTACAAAACATGTCCTTGTAATGGTCATGGCTGAAACAGGTACTGACATATATGATACCTAATGTAATGAAGACTGATACTTAAGGGAGGATATGGACTATAGTTCAAAAGGACTGCTCTGGATCTAAAACTGATACCAAACTAAACAAGGACTGATAGATGTAAACCCTTACAAACTCTCATGCTCTCAAAGCCTTCACCATAGATATTACATGGGGACCCATACATTTGATATCAAGCTTCAAACAACAAAATATATAAAATGAAATGTCTGATACATTCAAGCTAGATGATTGATTGCCTATTCTTCCACACACCCAAATAACTCCAAGTCAGTGCCTTGGGTAACCCCATACAAATAAATCTCCCTCTTGACAGGGACTACTCATCCTCTAATGGAGCACACTAGCATCGGTCTCACCATAACTGAGGATGAAAGCAAGTGCCATTAAAGCAACCAGATCTCACTGGCCAAAGATGGTCTTTGCTACATTTGCAGTTTTAATTCCCAGGGATGGTTTTTTCCGACACTGAAAAACAAATTTGGAAGTAAATAGAGCTACCGGAGGAGAAGGGGGGCTACCTGAGGATGGTGCGAGGAGGAGGAGAGAGAAGGGGGCTACCCAAAATAGTCCCAAAGCAGTGCCCTAGAGAGAGAGAGGGAGAGAGAGTGGGGGGGGGGCTACCTGAGGAGAAGGCCGGAGGAGGGTGCGAGGAGGAGGAGGCCGGAGATGGAGGAGGGTACGAGCGCCGGAGGAGGGTGCGAGCGTCGGAGGAGGGAGAGCGGGAAATTTGGGGGGAAAAAAATTTCGGCCAGAAATAATAGAAAAGAAACCCTCCTGCACCCTATATAAAATATTTAGCGACGTCCGCATGCGACATCGCTAAACATCGCTGATTATTAATATGCGGTGACGTAATATAACAGTCGTCGCTACGCGTCGCTATATTAAAATAATTAGCGACGTGTAGCGACAAAATTGCGATGCAGATTCCCATTTAATATACTAATATCGCTATTCGTCGCTAGTAGTCGCCACCAGCGACGGATAGCGATGACACATTTATACGTCGCTAAATTCCCAAAAATTAGCGACGTCCTCTCATGGAGTCGCTAAATTTGTCGCAATTTTGCCATATTTTGGTAGTGTCCCAATTGCTCTCAGCCATCCATCTATTTTGATCCTACGGTCCAGGATCAACCCGACCAGCCGAACCCCCTTTCATATTTTGGGATTTTCTTCTCTCTCCTCTCCATTGCCTCCTCTAAAACCTCTCCAACTTCATCCTCTCCAAACCCTAACCCTAGAATTCTCAATCTAGTGTGGTTTTCTTCCCCAAACTCAAGGAGCATAGCATTTGGATCCTTTTCTTCCATATTCTACTACTCTCTTGAGGTATAACTCTCTTTTTTTTCTCCATCTCAAATTTTAAATTTCTATCATTATCAATGGCACCTAGGTTGTTCAATAGAGGAAAGAGGGCTAGAACTGAGGGTGCTTCCTCATCTAACCCTCCTCCTCAAGATGTTCAACCCATTCATCCTCTTTTCAATCCACCACCACCTAATAACCCCAACACATTCAATGATCGAATTTTTGTTTCATTGGAAGCCTCCAATGAATGGTTCAATGACTTTCGGTCAAGGAGTGTGTACGTGGGTCATCCCATCAATTTCATAATATTTTCTAGATATGACTCTTTGTTTCATGATCTTTGTCTCGATGAGTTAGTTTCTACAAATTCACTTATATACTTGAATGCTATTCAAATGTTTTACTGTAATCTTACTTTTGACGACACACGAATCTATTCTCGTGTCGCCGGGATCGACATCTCTTTCGATGATTTTGAACTTGCGGAATATCTCAAGATTCCGGAACCCAACTCTTGGGAGAAACTTGTCGATGCACGCAAGTTTCAATTTCCCGATGGTTCGTCGCTTGAGAGTTTCAAGGATGATTTGTGTACTCCAAACACACGTCCACGCAAGTTACTTGCTAAATTCCTCAACCCATATTTCTATGAACTTTATCGTATCGTCTTCTCCACGATCTTGCCCAAAGCAGGATCGACTGATGAAGTTTCTTATTTTGAGATCTCTGCACTCTATCATCTTCACTTCCATGTCCCGTTCAACCTCTCACGTACTATGATGGACTGGATGATTAGTGCACGGAAGAGGCCTAAATTATTGGTCTATGCTCTTTATTTGCCAATGGTTTTTCGTACGTTTTACGTTCCTCTTGATGAGTGCCAGTTTCTTCCAGTCCCTGCCTTTCTGTCTAAGGTAAGGCGACTTCTAGCAGCTGTCGAGGTTCCTACTGAGTCTGAGCATTCCGTGTCTGATGCTCCGGCTGATGTACCTGCTCTTGGGCAACCTGCGCCCGAGCCACCTGCTACTCTCGAGTCTATCCAGACCATGCTTCGCGATCGTTTTATGTTGGAGGACGACCGTTGGACCCAGCTCGACTTTTGTACCACTTTGTAGATGAGTGCCATCAACAACTCATTGCATGACATCTGGTACACCATGTCTCGGCATCCCACTATGCCCCTTCCTATGGAGCAGGATCCATCTCGTACCGGTTACCGTATCGACGACCCTTAGGTCATGCGATATCTGGATTCGGATGCAGCTTTTGTGGATCCTCGTCGTTTTGATACTGATCCATCTGACGCCGCAGGACCATCTCGCGCTCCATGATGGATGTGGTTCCATACCTGCTGCTGCTACTGCTGATGATCTTATTTAGTTTTATGCTTTATGGACTTATACTTATGTAGTTTTATTTTCTTGTACGAGTATATTTTCAGTTTATGTGAATATTTAGATTCTATCTGCGGTTATTATATTCTTTTTTAACCTACATTGTATGCTTGCTAGTTATTTATTTATATAGTCTTCTGCATGTCTGCGTTTGATATTCACATTTGATATTCATAATTGATAATGCCAAAAGGGGGAGATCTATTTGATATTCATATTTCTATCATATTGTGTGATATCTATGTTTTGGAGGAGATTATGTATATCAGGATAAGGCACACTGGTTTAAAGAGAAGCTATGTTTCTGAGGGAGCTACTATTACGGAAGAGCTTTTATATTTTATGGCTTGTCTACCCCTCTCAACTTGTGTCCAGGTATGAACATTGAATATACAAATATCATTTTTGTCAATTATCAATATGGGGGAGATTATTGACCCAAATCACAGTCAACCAAATATTGACAAATTGACAATATGATACTTGTCATAATTCAATATGACACATCAAGACAGAACTCAGTGCAAGACGGACATCGTCTCTCTCCTACAGCATACTCATTTTCAGAGTCTATACTATTTCATATTTATTGAGTCTAGCTAAATGTAAACTGAGTAGCACTAGATATTCTTGGCTTAAACCTTATCCCCAAACAAACCCAAAAGCTCCACCAAGCCAAAACTAGGCCACAAAGGCACAACTGAACTTTCTGTTAGCATGGAGACAGAGTTCGGGCCGAACTCTGCCTCCATACAGAGTTTGGGCCGAACTCTGTCCCCTAAATTTTAGGACCCTAATTTTTAGGGTTTGTTGTATGCTAGTTGTCCAACGGCCAAAAAATTGAATTTTTGACACAGAATTCTGGCCGAATTCTGTCTATCCCAACTAGTATAAATAGGCCTTGAATTCTCTCATTTTTAATCATCCAATTATCTCTTTTTCTCTTCTCTATAAGCCTCATACAAGCCTTAATCTTTCCATCTACTAGCCACAAGCTTCCTAAGCCTAAAAGTGCTCAGTGCTATTCAGTTAGGAGTTTGTGTAAGAGTCAAGAAAGTCGTTTGGAAAATTCCAAGCATCGTCACAGCGATCTTTGTAAGAAGTTGACGTGCTCTTCTGAAGAAAAGGCACGGGGTGTAACTACTATTTCACAAATAGTGGATTTAATCCGGAGCTAGAGTTCTTAGGCCTGGACTAGTCCTCCACGAGAAAAATCAGGTTAAAACGACTGTGTTTGCGTATGCTCTCTTGATCTTTTTATTTTCGCATTTACTACTCCGATTATTTACTGTTGGTGAAAAGAGTTAATTTTTATTTGGTCATTATTCTTATAAACTCTATTCACCCCCTCTAGAGTTGCCTATCTGTTCTTCATGCTTAACTTGGAGCCTTATCCTTACCTCATTATAAAATCACCCACATGGTTTCCTCCTTAGGGTCACCACCCTATGTGCATATCCCAACAACACATACAAGTATATATATTGAGATAACACATGGTGTACTTTTCGTTTGGGACTAAACTTTACAAGGCATGTTGAGAGCAAGCTCTCTTCACGTCAAGGAGCAAGAGCACCAACAATCCTCCACATATCTCAATATATATATGTGTGTCTAGGGTTGAGCGTTCCCTACAGTAACTGTCCATTTTGCATTAGGATAGATGTCGCTGACGACTTGAATCTTCCCGTATGGGTTGAATAACAATGTGATACAAAAATAGACTACGTCTTGAATTCTGCACCACAATTGTAATTCTTTCCACTCATAAAGTATAGTTACATGTACTTCTGGCTGCACATTAAAGGCCCTATGCCAGCCTGGTTTCAGTATATAATTTTGGGCGTCTACAAGTTTACCCTCAAGAGACGACCTGATATCTCTTTCCATATACTATAGATGAGTTCTTTATTAAAGAGACTTGGCATGAAGCCTTGTGCGTCCTTGCGGTGCTACGCCGCTATGACATGGCCTAAAGCCGAGGCATTACCCCTACCCGAGAACCTCATCTAGTGTCATACTACTGCAGCATGAGGTCACAGCCCCTTTGTAGTGCCATTCTACCCAACATGAAGCCTAAGGCTTCCTTGCGATTTTATGCCGCAACGACATGGCTTGCAAGGCCGAGGCTTTACCCCTACCCGGGTATATACCGTGGTGTCGTGCCACTGTAACATGGGGACACCCTCCCTTTTGTAGTACTGTCTACAACTCTTTAATTTTATCATACAGCATTAGGCTACCTTCCTATTTGCGGTACTATGCCGCTATGACTTGGCTTGCAAAGCCGAGGCATTACCACTACTTGGGAACCTCATGGTAGAGTCATCCTACTGTAGCATAGAGTTTTGCTTCTTGTAGTGCTGCGCTACCGTGCTTCCTGTAAAGCACACCAAGCATTCACTCTGCCTGAGAACTCATTAAGGCATTTTAAGCCAATCTTCCTACAGGATCTATTTTTCGTAGAAAACACATAGTAGACAACAGTGGTTATGGGTCCGTAACCCTTCCATGTTCCATAGAACAAGTATCCACTATTACCGGATAGCTTTCCAGTCAGTGGTCCTCCCTTGAACCAAAAGTTAGATGCCTAGTATATTTCTCTTTGAACTAATAGCATAAATCTTTATGGTAGGATTACAAAGACACACTATCGGTATGTCTTCAAGCCCATCTTTCCTGCTGTGTCTTCGACCAGCTGGCGCTTGAGGCCCTTCGTGAACGAATCTGCTAGGTTCTCCTGACTCCGAACATCTATCACTGCAATAACGCCTCTCTTGATGAGATCGTTCACGGCCCTGTATTTTAATTACACGGTTCTCTTCTTCCCGTTGAAGAGATCATTTGATACCACCGCCGCAGTTTTCTAGTTGTCACAGTATATCGAAATTGTCGATATTTGCATCCCAACCACTGGAAGATCATACATGAGCTCCTGAAGCCATTCTGCTTCCTTTGCTGCGGTATCTAGTACAAATAACTCAGATTCTACGGATGACCGCGAGAGCATAGTTTGCTTTTTTGACTTTCACGATATAGCAGCTCCACCCAATGTGAATATGAATCCACCTATAGACCTCTCTATCTCTATCTCTGAGCACCAGCTGGCATCACTGAAGCCTTCTATTACCTGCAGCTCTCTGCTGAAGTGCAGTGCATATGTATGAGTTTTCTTGAGATATCTCATAACACGCTTTACAGCTTTCTAGTGCTCAACACCTGGATTGCTAGTGAAATGACTTAGCATTTCTACTGCGAAAGCTATGTCAGGCCTAGTGGCAGTAGTAGCGTACATCAAGCTTCCGATGACGCTAGCATACTCCAATTTCCTGACACTTTCTTCAAGTTTAGCTCCAGCTTCTGGTCATCTCGGTACGGCGTATCAATTATAGGAAGATCATGATACCCGTAGCGAGTGAGCATTTTCTCAATGTAATAAGACTGTGACAGTGCCAATCCAGTGTCTATCCGGATGATCTTGAGTCCCAAGATAACATCAGCATCCCCCAAGTCCTTCATATTGAACTTTGTCGAGAAGATCTTCGTTGTCTTAATGACACAGCTTATATCCGTGCCTAGGATTAGCACGTCGTCCACGCATAGACAAACGATGACTCCTCTTCCATCAGCAAATTTAGTATAGACATACTTGTCTGTTTTGCTGACCCTATAGCCGTTTGACCTTAGAACTTTGTCAAACTTCTCATGCCACATTTTAGGAGTTTGCTTTAAGCCGTACAGAGATTTCACCAACTTATAGACTTTGTCTTCTAGGCCTCTGACGACAAATACTTATGGCCTCCTCGGTCAACTCGCCATTCAGGAATACTATTTTTACATCCATCTGATGTATCACCAGCTTGTGTATTATCGCAAGAGCAATCAACAATCTGATGGTTGTCATCCGTGCTACTAGAGCATATGTGTCAAAGTAGTCGATCCCCTGCTTTCGAAAAAATCCCTTGGTCACTAGTCTGGCCTTGAACTTGTCAATGGTTCCATCAGCTTTCATCTTCTTCTTAAAAATCCACTTGTATCCGATGGGTTTTGCTCCTTCGGGTAAATCAACTAACATCCATGTGTTATTGGAGGTAATTGAGTCAATTTCGTTGTCTATTGACTCCTTCCAGAAGACAGCATCTCTGTTCTTCATCGTCTCATCATAGGTAAGCGGATATGCTTCCACATGATAGGTGACGAAGTCATCTCTGAAGCTCTTTGGCCTCCTTGCTTGCTTCGTTGATGGCTCAGCGAGTTCTGGTTCAATTGTTGTTTCCGCACAAATAACTTCATCTTGGACTACTGGCTCATATGAGATCTCAGTCTTATTTGCATCTTCATCATGGAATGTCTGGGAGAACAATATTTTTGTGTCTTGTAAACTTGTCTTCAAAGTATTTAGCATCGCAAGATTCAATGATATGATTTGACTCAATGTCAAGAAATCTCCGGGCATCACTCTTCTCGGTATACCCCAAGAAGATCGTCTTCGTAGTCTTTGTCCCCAGCTTCTGAATCTTCTGACTTGGGAGCTTCACATAAGCCAGACACCCCCACACTCGAATGACATTCAAGTTAGGTCTGACTTTAAACCAGAGTTCATGAGGAGTTATGTCAGAAGTTGCATATGGCACTCTATTCAGAATGAAAGTGGCCGTTAATGCAACTTCTCCCCAGTAGTATTTTGAAAGACCTGCTGTTAGCAGCATTGAATTCATCATTTCTATTAACGTTCGGTTCTTCCTCTCTGCTACTCCGTTAGATTGAGGAGAATATAGAGCAGTAGTCTTACAGATAATTCCATGTTCTTTGCAGAATGATGTGAATTCATGAGACTGATATTCTCCGCCTCGATCACTTCTCAACCTCTTGAGTTGTTGTCCAGTTTGCCGTTCAGCTTCGGTCCTGAACTCTTTGAACTTCTCGAAAGCTTCGTCTTTAGACTTCAGTAAGCAGATGAACGCGTACTTCGAGAAGTCATCGATGAAGGTTATGAAATACTTTATTCCAGCTTTTGTAGAGAATTGTTTGAAGTCACAGATATCGGAGTGCACCAACTCCAGAAGATCTATGCTTCGATTGACCCGATGAAAGGGTTTTCTTGTGATCTTCGTCTGAGCACATACTTCACACTTCTCTACCTTACCCCCACATTTGGAGATAAGTCCTAGACTAGACATTTTGTTTATTCTTTTACAATGAACATGTCCTAGCCTATTATGCCACAACTCAAGAGAATAATCAGAAAGAGTGACTGTATTAATTTCATTAGACTGGTTTACAAGCTGAATTCTAAACATCCCTTCGGTTTTGATAAGCGTTTTCGAAGTATGTTCCCTTCTTGGACATCACCATCTGACTAGCATTAATGTCCATCCTCAAGCCTGCGTTGCTAAGCAGGCTCCCAGAGATCAGGTTTTTGGCAATCATCGGAACATGCTTCACTCCTTGGAGCGTCAGAGTGTTCCCGGAAGTGAGTTTTAGTTCCACAGTCCCGATCCCCAGAACTTCAGCTTGGGCCTGGTTCGCCATGACAACTTTTTTAGACGTTGGCTGGTACGTGACAAACTATTTCTTGCCAGAACAGATATGGTACGTCGCACCAATATCTATCCACCAGTCAGAGTCAGCCCCCACAGTTGTGACCTGAGCGATCATAGCAACAATGTTAGAAACCAAAGAAACCTTAGGCTCACCTTTCTCTGATTGTTTAGGCTTGGATCTGCATTCACTTTTGTAGTGGCCTTTCTTGCCACAATTGAAATAAGTCACATGGGACTTGGACTTCTGATGCTTGAATGAAGGACCCTTCACTTTCAGATTAGTGGAGTCCTTCTTTTTGTGATGAGAAGCCGCCTGCTTTCCCTTGGACTCTCTCGTCTGCACCAGATTGGCCTTAGCCAATTGTTTGGACAGAGTATCCATCTTCTGTTGAGAATGTATCTCGTCCTCAACATGGATCTCGTGTAGGAGATCTTCTAAGCTAATGTCCAGCTTCTTCCGATGCATTCTTGCATAGAAAGTACTCCATCCAGCAGGAAGTTTCGAGACGATCCCTCCAACGACAAACTTGTTGATGAGGGATATTTTTTTCGTCTTCTAGCTTCTGGCACAACTTCAAGAACTCTTTCACCTGAGGCAGCATTGTCTTCTCGTCTTCGAAGAGCCACTTGTGGTACTTCTCGACGATGAAAATTTTTGACCTATTGTCGTCGTCTTCATACAGCTTTCCCAAGGACTCCCAGATGTCCCTGGCAGAAGTTTGCTTGGAGTATGACTCTGCCAGGGAGTCCTCCATTACATTCAGAATCAATAGCCTACAGAGACTATTATCCCTTCTCCATTTAGTTAGTTTGACTTGTGCAGCAGCAATTGCATCTACTGTACCACCTTCTGGAATCGTCGGTCCTTCTGGAATCGTTGGTTCAGCCTCAATCAACACATGATCAACGTCCACTAGTTGAAGATTGAGGGTGATTTTCCTCATCCAGATTTGAAAGTGTTCTCCATCGAACTTCTTCAATTTGTTAAAGCTGGTATCGAGGAGAGAGACATGAGAGTTTTCCATTTTCGGATCTAGCTTTGAGATTGTTATTCCCTGGGCGTAAAGTCAGAAGTAAACTCTTGTGACACGATTGCAGCACTTCAAAGAAAGGTGCAAAGCAGAAATCCTAGACGGACTCTGTAAACGAAAAATCTAAAAAGATTTTTTGTTAAAGGCAGCGTACGAATAGTCTAAAAAGACTTTTGTAATTCAATAATAGTGGAAAAGCCTGCTGGGATATCAAGAACACCAGTGCTCAAAGTTAGATCCGCCCTCACGGTCAGCTTCCAGGAACCAGCAAGTTCAAAAGAACTCTGGAACGCTCTGTTGATCTGCTCAAGGATGGACTGCTCGGAAAGACAAGAAAGAAAAATTGGTGGCGCGAGGAGCAACATGGGCGCTAGAACACGAATGGGTCGAGGAACTCTCTCTGCTCTCGTATAGAATTTTTCGTCTGAAAGAATCAAGTTTATATTTTTTTGAGAGAAGAGAGGCCCTATATATAGTGTCCTGCTGTAACCGCTCAGATCCATAGCGTGCGCAACGATATGATGTCAGATCCGAAATTCTCGGATCAGTTATCGCACGTTACGAAATGATCAGAGCGTGGCCAGCCATGATCTGTACGAAACAACACCACTGAATGAGTTGCGCGTTCCCAGCACAACCAGTGCGCCCCGTGCGCCCTGCGCACCTAGCGCAACCAGTGCGCCCCACGCAACCTACGCACGCTGTGCGCCCTGCACAACCTGGGCGCGCAACTGGGCCGCGCACCTGGGCGCTTGACTGGCTGCTCAACTTGGCAGCATAACTGGGCCGTGCTAAGTACAAAGTGCGCCAACAAAATGCCACATTACGCCTCATGAGCCCATGAGCCCGAGCCCGAGCCCGAGTTCGAGTCCGAGTCGCTAAGCCCCTACGGGGCTTAGCTCCAATGGAAATTAATTTCCCTAGAGCAAAAATCATGAATGCTTAACTTGGAGCCTTATCCTTACCTCCTAGTAAAATCATCCACATGGTTCCCTCCTTGGGGTTACCACCCCATGTGCATATCCCAACAACACATACAAGTATATATGTTGAGATAACACATGGTGCACTTTTCGTTTGGGACTAAACTTTACAAGGCATGTTGAGAGCAAGCTCTCTTCATGTCAAGGAGCAAGAGCACCAACAATCCCCCATATATCTTAATATATATATATATATCTTAATATATATATATATATATATATATATATATATATATATATATATATATATATATATATATATATATATATGTGTGTGTGTGTGTGTGTGTGTGTGTGTGTGTGTGTGTGTGTGTGTGTCTAGGGTTGAGCATTTTCCACAGTAATTGTCCATTTTGCATTAGGATAGATGTCGCTGACGACTTGAATCTTCTCGCATGGATTGAATAACAATGTGATACAAGAATAGACTACGCCTTGAATTCTGCACCACAATTGTAATTCTTCCCACTCACAAAGTGTAGTTACATATGCTTCTGGCTGCACATTAAAGGTCCTGTGTCAGCCTGGTTTAAGTGTATAATTTTGGACGTCTACAAATTTACCCTCAAGAGACGACCTGATATCTCTTTCCATACGGCTGGCACCAATCGGATACATCCGATACCAATCCGATACGATCGATACCAATTCGATACGACTGATACCAATACTCATAGGAATGGTCTGATACCGATTTCGATACGATATTGTTAACCTTGGTTATTATAATTAGGTACTAAATTAGAATATTCTTATTACTTAATTTTTTTTTGTGACTTGTATTTACAATATATATGGTACGTACATGCATTATTGGTTTGAACAATGAGTCGATACTTAGTTGACCGTTCGTGGATGTAAAATCGACGACATGAGGACATAATTGGTTTGATTGATGAATTTAAGGCGGACGTCAAGAAATTTCTAAGCTACGCCAGTAGCCAACCTTATTTCATAGACGGAAGGCTCATAAAGTGTCCTTATATCAAATGTAATAATATACCATTCAAAGAGGTTAATCTCGTGAGAGAGCACATCTACAAGAAGGGTGTCATACCGACTACAACGAGTGGATGGCTCAAGGAGAATATTTGGCACCGTAATATCAGTCCTCCTTTAATACAGAGGTGAGAGAGTCCACTCTCGGAGATCACTTCGAATATCGACATCGAAATTTGGCACGTGAGTTGGTATTTGATGCGACCGGTCCTAGTTTTGATCCGGAGGATCCGAAAGGAGTTCTATGATATGTTCATGCATGCCGATACTCCGTTATACCCAGGTTGCGATTCTCATTCTGTCCTATTCGTGGTGATACGGATGTTGAACCTCAAGTCTGATTTTATGTCACGTCCTAGTCCCAAAGTACACGGGACTAGGCTACGTGGCAATGGCCAGCTACGTATCCGAGTGGACTCCAGTCCAAAATCAAATACGCAAAACTGTCCTAGATTTTGTGTAGCTACCACTATAACATGTTTATAACTCAATCCACAGGACAAGAACATAAAGGATGGGAAATATGAGTATCAGTCTGCAGCCTAATAATCATAATTGTCCGAATAGACTCGAAAGAAGTAATATGAGTCTATGAAGGCTATACTACTAATCAGATACAAATAGCAGAAAATGAAGTATAAAACCACGGAAGAGTGAATACCTGAAATAAAATGGAAACTCATCAACGTTCCCCTAAAATATCTCTATAGTCCATGCAGCTAACACGGAAGAAAACTAGGTCCTCAACGGGACGCAACAAGGTACATAATATGCAAGCTAGATGTAAACATTGCTAGAAATGTGAGTATGGAAACTGTATCGAGACAGGGTGAACTAGACAACAACCATTCTACGTGATATGCTTCTTTTGAGGACAATGTTCGATACGTGGGCGTTTCAAATATAAAATCCGTAGCTCCGATATAGAGACTCTCCGGGATGCAGGATCGTAGCTCCGATATAGAGACTCACCGATGTATATGAAACAGTGTGTGCATAGTAGCCCAAACATCTAGTAGCTGTCATCCCCTCCCATGAGACCCTACGAGTCGAATCCACGACTTGTGTGATCTGATCCTCTAACAGTAACAGTCGACCATACATTGTAAAGTAAATGTAACCTAATCAGAGTCATGAATCAACACAGGTTCTGGACTTCCGGACAACTCTGGAATGTAGGGAGTCTGGAAAAATGAAAGTGTACAACAGTTTCATATGGTACAAGTGTATTAGGCTGGTACAACCACGGTATCGAGACAGTCTCTAATGATCGATACTAGACGTTACAAACGTACGCCTGCACCCGAATCTGCCTCGGACGCGAAGTATCGGTCGACGGTCCTACGTCGGTACATAATACAACAAATAAAACAGATATTTAAGAAATTAAATATGGAACTGAAATACAAGATGGCAAGGTACATTTGCCTGGCTCCGATTGCTGAAGAGGAAAAGATGGTCCAACGTCCAAGTCCGGTGAGCCAACAGGACCTAGAGGAATATTTTAAAACTAATTAATTATTATGCACAGCTATATGCAGTTAGGCAACGCTTGCAATACATATTTGTAAGTTAATATAGGCATGTATTCTGGCTACTTCTAAATAGGTTATACGCAACCCTAAGCAGGAGAACACAATAATCCTTCTTCTAACATAACTCCACAACTTATGCATGTATTGTACCTTCTATATATATGTAGGCCACACAACCTTTTGTTCTTGTACAGTGCATTAGTGCTATATATATGTGCACCGTTCTTTCCTTCTACACTACACGTGCGCGCACACAACAACTACTATCCTTCTCCGTCTAAACCCGACTCCATTTCCTTTACTAATTAATACAACAGTTTCGAATGTTTGCTAATCTCCACTTGGCCTTTCAAGACACCAGCTTCCTGTTTAGAGTTTCACTCTCTCAACTTCTCTATCTCTTGTTTTCCATCCCATCTAATAACCAGCAACCTGTATACGAGAACCCATTCCTAAGTCTCTCTCTATATATATATCCCATGCTCGTACATACGCACACCAGTGCTGTGCGCTTCTCTGGGTTACATAACTCATTCATCTACCATGCCAACTTAGATATGTGCTCAATTTATATATATGTTTATACACTACTTCTAATATCACAACAACAGTAAGGAATTCTAGGGAAAGAACCTAACACAGATCATGATATGGACAAGAGAATCCAGAGCTATAACGGAAAGTTCGATTTTTAGGGACTCACCGAGCAGGATGAGTGCGGGCTGATCCACTCCTGCGCCTAGGCCGGTTGTGGAGGGTGTCGCCTGGCTCCGGTAGCTCGGCGGGCTCCTCCTCGGTCGACGACTGGAACAACGTCGGGCGGTGTCCTCGACAGGGAGGAAGGAGACATTGTTGATGGCGAAGGATCAAGCTCCGGCGGCTAGGTGTTAGATGGGGGAGGAGAATATGAGGATGGAGTTTATATAGAGGTAGGGAGTCTAGGGTTTCAGAATGGTAGAGTGGGAGGCTCGGTCGCAGGCGTGCCCTGCTGATGCAGAGCTTGACACACGAAAGAGGGTGCGTGCTGTGCTGCATTGTCCTTGAAGAAGAAGTACAGTAGTAACTTCAAATGATTTTAAAATACATACATACATACGAAAGAGGGTGCTGTGCTGTGCTGCATTGTCCTTGAATCATACATACATTGCTTTGATTCCCAAGTCATCTTGTCCTTCTACTGCAAATGATTTTCGACCAATTGCTTTATGTAATGTTTTATACAAAGTGATTTCGAAAATTATTGCCAATCGATTACGATCATTTCTTCCAAATCTTATAAATCCACTACAAAATGCTTTTGTTCCTGGGAGACACATTGGTGATAATGTTATTATTGCTCAAGAGTTATTTCACTCCATTTCCAAATTTAGTCCAATTAATAGTTCTTTTGCTTTGAAACTGGATTTATCCAAGGCTTATGATAGACTTGATTGGAATTTTCTTAGCCAAGTGTTATTTGGTTTTGGTATTTCTGGGAAAACTCATTCACTTATCATGAACTGTATTTCATCCACTTCATTTGCTATCCTTGTAAATGGTATTCCTACTAAATCTTTCAAACCCAGTTGTGGTATACGTCAAGGGTGTCCTCTTTCACCTTACCTTTTCATTTTGTGTATGGAAATTTTTTCACAATTTATGATAATAATGGAAAGGAATGAGTTTTATGATGGTGTCAAGATTCCTAGATGCCCTATTTCATTCTCTCATTTAGCTTTTGCTGATGATATTTTCCTCTTTGGGAGATGCTCACTGGATAATTTGCTTCAAGCTAAAAATATCACTCAAACTTTTGAGCAATGGTCTGGTCATCATATTAACTTTGATAAATCTTCAATCTTCTTTTCAAAATCCACTGACCCATATATGTGCCAATTATTTCGAAATTTATTGGGTGTTAAAGCCATGTCTTCCACTGATAAATACCTTGGCCACAAAATCCAACTCTCCAAGAAGAGATCGATTACTTTTTCTGATTTGATTGCTAATAGTAGTCAAAAACTTCAAGGTTGGAAGAGAAATTGTCTTTCACATGCGGCTAGAACTGTTTTAATCAAATCAACACTTGCTTCATTACCTATTTATTATCTGTCTTCATATCTTGTTCCAAAGAAAGTAACTGATACCATCTCCAAACATCAACGGGATTTTTGGTGGGGAGATAATGATAGTAAGAGGAAGCTCCATTTTACTGCTTGGTCTAATTTTACAAAACCAAAGTTCCAGGGAGGTCTTGGCATTCGTGATCCTTATATATCAAATCTGGCATTGTGTATGAAATTGGCTTGGCAATTCTTAAAGGATAAAAGATCCCCTTGGGTTCAATTACTGGAAAGTAAATACTTGCATTCATCATGCTTTTGGTCGGTGACACCAACATCTACTGTTTCATGTATATGGTCTAGTATATTGATATGTAGAGAATTTCTACATGGCAATATTATTTGGTCTGTGGGTGATGGTATAAACATTCAAATCTGGGAAGATCCTTGGGTGCCTGGTTTGCCTAATTTTCGGGTAACAGGCTATCCTTTTGCTAAAGAACAGGTGGCTAATGTTAATGAATTGATTGATTCTCATTCCAACACATGGAATGTTGAGAAGATTCTACTATTATTTCCTTCTCACGAAGCTGAGGTAATATTCAATATCCCATTATCAAATTCTGGTTTATCTGATACTCTTTATTGGAGGCATACCAAAGATGGAAACCTTACTTCAAAATCGGCTTATCGAGTGATTCATGAATCTTTCGACAGAGAAACAAATCTCTCTGATTCATCTACCTTTACTGAGTGGAAGAAATTCTGGAAGAATTCTCATATCTGCCCGCGTGTTCTCCTGTTTGCCTGGAGATCTCTTACAAATTCATTGCCTACCAAATCAAATATTCATCGACGGATTGACAATGTTGATGCATTATGCCCTTTATGTCAGGTATGTGAAGAAACTAATGATCATCTTATTTTGCAGTGTTCTATGATAAGAAATATTTGGTGTCATGATTCTACTTTTTCGAGACTTCTACTTCATCACTCAACTATTTCAAATTTCCTTACTGCTCTTCTTAATGAGGGTGATCGGGAAGCTTTGTCATCTTGTTTCTACCTCATGTGGGCGATTTGGAAAGCAAGAAACAAGTTTGTCTTCGAGAACAGGAAGATTGATATCAACCAAATTGTTTCTGAAGCAACTTCACTGCAAGCAACATATGAAGGTTACAACATGCAAGATTCTATTCTGGAGTCTTCATCAACATCGATTATTCCAAATCCAACTTGGCAACCACCATTGGACAACAATTTGAAGATCAATTTTGATGGTGCATTCCTAGATGGAAAAATGGCAGCTGCTGCTATCTTGAGAGATGGTTCGGGACGATTTCTAGGTGCTGTATCTAAGGCTCAACATGGAGGTTCTTCAATTGAAGCTGAGGCATTGGGTATTCATCTTTCTCTTCTTATTGTGGAACAACATAACCTTAGCAACACAGTTATTGAAGGTGACTGCAAACCATTGATCGACGCTATCTTGTCGAAATTTGATACAATCATATGGTTAGCTCGTCATACAATTTGCTTTGCAAGAAATCTTCTTCAAACTGCAACCAATATTTCCTACTCTTTTGTTCGAAGATCTGGCAACTTATGTGCTCATCAACTGGCTTCATATGCGTTGCTTTTTAATCCTGTGAATACTCTTACTGTTCATACTTGCATTCCTCCTTGTATTTCTGAGGCTCTGGATATGGACATTTCACTTTGTAACTTGATTATTTGAATGAATGAATGATGTTTGTCTCAAAAAAAAAAAAAAAAAACTTCAAATATAGCTGTTGGCTATATGTGTCGGCGCGAGTTTACGGGTAGACGGGGTGTGGGTAGGACTAGGGACTAAGTTCCACCCGGAATATTTACAGCTGCTGCTGTTGCTAAAAGAACTACGGGTCGGTTTGATTTGCGGGTTTGGGTTAAGGGGGTTTTAGTCCCCCACCCGGTTGCTTTTAGTGGTTAGCCGTTTGAATTTGAAATGGAGGAGGAAACTAACAAGTGCTGTTAAAGCACTCAGTTGGTTAGCCTTAGGAAATTTTCTTTGGTTAAGATAAGATAGAAGGAATTTTCTAAGATTTAACTTATTAGAATTATATGTATAAAAAAAATTTCTTTGAAGAAAACACTTAATATAAGTCAAAAATATTTGTTAAGTACAAAATTTATACTAAAAATATTTTTAGACTAAATTTATCAACAATGCTGATTATTAATCTAGTTCACCAAAGTAATATCCTAAAGATATTTTTAGGCCTAACCTTAATTAGTATATATATATATATATATATATATATATATATATATATATATATATATATATATATATATATATATATATATAGTTTCTCTTACCTAAACCTTAACCACAGGTACAAATATCTTACAAGTTATAAGTTGACATCAAATAATTTGTTAATAAAAAGAATAAGCTTAAAAAGAAAACAGGGGGCTCACATTTTAACTTACCGCAGGAATGATAAAAATTTCTGTTGTGGTTCCATAGTCATATAAGGATTAAAATTATTAACCATTCTAAATTCAACAATTTCACCAAGCTTTGTCTAATGATGTTATGATACATGATGTTTTAGGCTTTTTGTTCTCGTACACAGTTGTAGAACGAAAGATTCCGAGCACTAGCTACCGGACCAAGCAAGAGGGCAAAGTGTTGGGATGGATATACCATCAGTGACTTCAAATTTAGAACCACTGATAAGCGTATCAATCACTAATTTGTCGATGATGAGGCTAATTATACAAAGAATTTTGGAGTTTGTGTGAGGGGTTCAGTCTACGATGTCGACCCATAATTTAGCTATTACGGTATCCTAAGAGATATCGTAGAGCTGGATTACTCTTTTGATACCAAAATTGTGTTGTTTAAATGTGATTGGTTCGACACAACACCCAAGCAAGAAAAAAAATTGACAAACAGTTTGGATTTTTTAATATAAAATATGGAAAAAGCTATGGAGGTTTCGAACCATTTGTATTGGATAGTCAAACGGTCCAAGGTTCTACATGAGTTATACGCAAAAATGGATACCATATTGAAACTTGAAATGATAACAAGAAAGGGACACTATTTATCACATCTAATGTTGGGAGCAAAAAGCTCATATTAGATGAATTCTTTTGTCTTTCGGTGGTTTGTATTATACCACCATTGGTATAATTGAATCACATATGAATGTGGCAAAACATAAAGCCAATTATCCTTTCTTATGTACCATTTGGCATGACTGTTTAGGTCACCGAGGCAAACTATGTTCAAGAGGATCATTGATAATTCTTGCTGACACTTATTAAAAAACACGATCTTGGCTTACCAAAGAATCGCCTATGTGTTCCTTGTTCACAAGGAAAGTTTATAACTAGACCATCTTTCCTAAAAGTTAAGAATGAGTCTCCTACTTTTTTGCAAAGAATACAAGAAAATATTCGTGGTCCTATTCATCATGCTAGTGGTCCTTTTAGGTATTTTATGGTACTCATAGATGCATCTACTAGGTGGTCACATATTTGTTTATTGTCTACTAGAAATCTTACATTTTCTCGTCTTTTGGCCCAAATTATTAAACTTAGATCTCAGTTTCCTGATAACTCGATTAAGTCAATTAGACTTGATAATGCTGCAGAATCTACCTCACAAGTTTTTGATGATCATTGTACATCATTAGGGATTGAGGTAGAGCATCCAGTCCCCCATGTGCATACACAAAATGGGTTATAAGCTTAGTCATTTATTAAATATCTCCAACTTATAGCTAGACCTTTACTAATACAATCTAGCCTGCCAATTGAGGCTTGGGGACATGCTATTTTACATGCTGCGTCTCTAGTTAAATTTAGACCGACTACCTACCATAATTTTTTATCCATACAACTTGTTAGTGGTAGACAACCTAACATTTCACATTTGAGAAAGTTTGGATGTGCAGTATATGTCCCAATTCTACCTCCCAAAAGAACTAAGATGGATCCCCAACAAAGTTTGGGAATATACATTGGTTTTGAATCTTCTTCCATAATAAGGTATCTGGAACTAATGACTGCTGATGTCTTTACTACAAGATTTGTAGATTGCAAATTTGATGAGAAAGTCTTCCTGCAGTTAGGGGAAGGTAAGTAACGTATTATTCATATAGAACAATAAATACGCATACACCACCAACTAATTAATGGTGTATATCCAGGAGGAGTGTTGTAAATATCGATAAATCACCATAATTATTTGGTTTCTATAACATATGCCTTTTGGTTATCTATAACCTATGGCTTTTGGCATTCTTCTTTTTAATTGTCATCATGATATTAACCTCCATTGTAAGCCTATATAAGGGGCTCTTATCAAGTTGATTAGCACAAGTAAGTGAAGAAATAATTTCCTCCGTTTTTCATCTCTTTGCTTCACAATAAGAAAATCGTTTTTTAAGGCCAAAACCAATTTTGTCAAAATACAAGTTTAGGTCAACACTATATATATATATATATATATATATATATATATATATATATATATATATATATATATATATATATATATATATATATATATATATATTCACTTTATATATATAAAATATATATATATTCACTTTATATATATATATATATATATATAAATATATATATATATATTTATATATATATATATATATATATATATATATATATATATAAAGTAAAAATCATATTTAAAATGTAACAAAATAATAAATAATTTAAATATATTTTAGTACATATTTTAATAATAAATAACAATTTTAATACTAGTAAACCAATGTTAATAATAATAATTAATAAATAATAATTAATATGAAGAATAAAAATAACATAATTACTTAAAAAATAATAATGATAATAATACTACCCATAGCAACAGATATCTATATACATATATATGGGGCTATTCATTAAAAATAGAATTTAAAAGAAATATCCTAAATTATAATTTAAGTCCAAATCAATATCAAACAAACCCAATCAATTATAGCCCAACTCATGTACTAGGCTCAGCCCAAACTACACATTCCAATAATAATAATAATAATAATAATAATAATAATAATAATAATAATAATAATAATAATAATAATAATAATAACATAAAGGGAGAGAGAGAGAAGAAAAATTGAGAGAGGGAAAAATAGAGAAAAGTAGAGAGGAATAGTAAGAGAGGCAGGGAGTAGCGGCCTCACCGCTCGACGCCGGGGCGTTGCTTGGGCACACTGGGCTTGACGAGGCAGCATCCCCGGTATTGGAGTTCGTCGGCTACAGTGGTCGGGCACTAAAAGAAGACGCCGGTGCACTAGAGATCTACGGCCACGGCAACTCGCCGGGAGGTGATGGTGGTCGTGAAGTTTTGAGAACCGCGTTAGGCAGTTCCATGCTAAATCTGGGTGTTGGTGAAGTTTGGGCGATTTTGTGGTAGCGGCGGCGATGGTCGGTGCGCCACTGGAGAAGTCCACCGCGGAGCTCATGGGGACGAAGGAAAGAGGGCAGTGCTGGTGAGGATGCAAGGCTCGGGGTCGACGCCTTGTGCACGGAGGACGGACACAGTCAAGATGCAGCAGCATTGGCTAAGTTCGCCGAAGTTGGGTGTTAAATGCGATGGTGATGTTGATGATGGTAGTGGTCGGGTGGTGATGTGCAGGAGAGGGGTCGGTCGAGTATGGTGCTAGGTGGTGAACGGAGGAGTGGATGGGGTTGTGTGTGGTTGCCGATGATAATGTCGGTGATGGCGGTGGTGTTGCCAGAGGTGAGGGTGCTAGGGTTCTGTGGTGGTCGGGGATATGGGCGGTAGTGCCTGTCGACTAGGAGGAGTTGGCCGGAGAAGTTGGGGTTAGATGGTGGATGTGGTTTGTTGGTGGTGAAGATGAACTGGTGGCGGCTCGGGAGGTTGACAGAGGAGGATGACCGAAAATGCCTAGAGATGCTAGGGTTATTGTTAGGGTCTGATGGTTGGACACGAGGTGTCGGATGTAGTCGACGTGTCATGCATGACATAGGAAAACGATTTGAGGTTGTGTTCGGGATTGTCGGGCACGGGAAAGAAATTGTAGATATAATAAAATATAATGGAAAGGGAATGGTGGACACGATCAAAGACACGGTGCATAGCATAATATCGATGTTAGTGATGATGGTGCATGGCTATTGTGGTTAAGCAGATTTTTGTGTTGTGGAAAAAAGAGAAAGAGCCTCATCTTAAATAGAGGACGAACTCCTAATTAGATAAGGATAGGAGTCATAGTGGATAAATCTTTCATTTAGTTTAAATTAGGGGTGAGCAATGGTTCGGTTCGGTTCAAACCGAACCGATTTAAAAAAAATCGAAAAAAAAGAGAACCATTTTTTCTAAAACCATAAACTGAACCGTTCTGAGGAAAAATCAAAAAAATTGAATTAAAAAATCAGTTCAGTTTCGGTCGAACCGATTTTCTGGACCATGGATCGGGCCTACAATTATATAAATTTATAGGGCTGCACGGGCCAATGGGCCGGGCCTGAACATACAACTAAATTATAGACAAATTGAAAAAATTCAATCAGCTATCAATACTGTCACGACCCGCACTCGGATATACTGGTACGAATACGTAGGCCACGTCCAGCCTACGCTGCAATATCGGCAGTAGAGCACTGTCAAGTACCTGATACTAACTATAACATCTATAGATCCATAACTAATAAAGGTACTCATATCACATCATAAAAGCTAAGGAAGATATGACAAGAAATAATAACGATATCACTAGAACAACTAAAATCTACAAGGATCATATGAGACAAAAATGAAAGGAAAGAAAAACAATAACAAAACTAAATAACTACCAGGCCTAACACTCATGGAAGACAACTCACGGTGAAAGAATATCAAATCTGCCTCAGCTAGCAACATCCTGTAGTCCAATAATGAGGGCATAACAACTCCTAAAATATTGTCAACATATCCTGTCAGGATTGGAACGAGCACATCAACTAACAACAATTCACAAGATATGACAAAAGCTACAAGACTATAAATAGAGAGTATATACAAGGAATCATGAAATGTACATGTGAGTATCATGACAAGGTAAGCTGTAAATCTAGATCTAGAAAAAGACAAGTAAAACTGATCATGGCATGTACAAGAATCAAGAATCATCTATCTAAGTGTGTGAGTAATAGCTGCAACATGTGGCCGGCTTAGGAACTTGCACAATAGTAACAGGCCTGGCTAATCATACGTGGAATGTATGATCAACACTCATAATCAATGATACATAATGGGTGCATAATAGGAATTGACCACATATCTACACTAATACTTTTTGCCCCCGACTGGTATAGTGGATCCAAGCAAGACACGTTACGACACGGGATTCTACGAGAAGGGAGCACGTCTCCTCGAGAATCGGTGTCCATATACTGCACAAGAACTACAAGGGGCTTGCACAAGATATACCAAGATACAAGAAATAATATCTCATGTCGGGATCTATGAATACCAATTCGTGTGACCAATATGTCAAGAACAATTATATCTACTCTAAGTACATGAATTACAACAATTATCGTAAATTAGAAAAGTTATCAGAGAATGTACTCGCCTGGGGTCCTGCTGTCAATATGAATCGAGGCTCAGAGTGAAGCCACAGACCTAAGGATGAGATATACAAGAGTCAATTAGGGTTCAAATAGTGTATGCTATGAAATCTAGGTCCAACTAAGTCAATCTAAGACAACTAAGACAAACTGGGTCAAACTAGTTTAAACTAAGGCAAACTGAGTCAAAGCTAGTCTCTATAAACATCTATAGTGTCAACATATCAACTTCAGTGATTGTAAAATCACTGGAATCGATGGATCTCAAAATACAAACAAAAGGAGAAAGATTATAATAATAGGGTGATAGTTAGGGTAAAAACCTACAGATGTTGTCGGATGGTGAAATAACCATCTCCAACGTGTCCAAAATGGTCAAAATAGCTAGAATAGCCTATCCAAAAGTCCAGTTTGGACACAGGAGCAAAAAGGTAATTTTAGGTCAAAATGTTGTCCGTGTCGGACCCACTTTGTACCGAAAAATGTGCCAAAATAAAAGTGTACTAAACCTAACAAATTATATGTCCACGAATCTAGAATGATGATACGAACTCAACGGTATATCCGAAATTGGATTCCGATGAGCCGATCTCAAAATGGTCCGTTGACCCGGATATTAGAATTCAATTTGCACGAAAATGTGTGTCGGAGCCAATGTCCACAAAAATTAATAAATTATATGTCAACGAGTCCAGAATGATGATACGAACTCAAGGGTATATCCAGAATTGGATTCCGATGAGCCGATCTCAAAAAGACCCGTTGACTCAGACTGTGGGGCCAGCCTTGCACCGAAATATGTGCCGGGCCCACGTCCTTCAAATCTAACAAACTTTATATAAAATCATGCCAGAACGATGCCACGAGTCTACTGATAGTGTCAGAAATTGAATTCAGAGTCTCGGGTTCAAAATTGGGAATTTACAACTTGAAAATTACGAATTCGGACGGCCAACTTTAGCGTCGAATTCAACCAACCAAACAAGCTCACAATGAAACAAAACTGAAATGGCAGGAAGAGGGTTATACTAGATATGCACAGGAACCAACGGCACATCAAACGGAGCTGCGATAGCAAAGATATGAGTCCGCAAAGTTAGCTTCGTAAAACTGCCCAAAAATAGTACAAATTAGACGGTCAATTTGGCGGCCGATTTTGATGTATCAAATGACGAAATTAACAGATGAAACTAGAGGTGAGTGAAGAGGTATATATCGAGATGGAGACGGAAGAAACGGATCGACGATCCAACAGTCGAATTTCTCGAAAAATATGCACGAAGTTGCTGCGACGAAGCGCACTTCCTGTTTTCACAATTCGCGCGTCACGACAGAATTTCGTGCGAAACGCATGAATCGCCTTGCTGTGAGTCGAGGAGGATGGTGGCATGCCTGGAGGCTCGCCGGAGGGTACGCCCGACCGAGGGGGCCACGGGGGACCGTGCGGTAGCCGGCCACGACGGCACGTGGCGGCGACGTGGCGCACGGTTGGCCACGCTGCTGTTGTGCCTTGCGCTGCTGCTGTCGCAGCTTGCTACTGGCTGCTGCACTGCTCGGGTCAGCCTCGGCCAGGCTGACCGAGCCCAGGCTGGCCACGGCGGGCCGAGCCACGCCTAAAAGAGGAGGAGGAGGAGAATAAAGTGGGATGGTGGTGGTGGTGAGTGAGTAGAGAGAGAAGGAGAGAGATATATATATGTATATATAATATATATGTGTGTGTATATATTATATAAAGAGAGAGAGAGAGAGAAAGTTAAGGGAGAGAATAGAGAGAGGGGGGCTACTGCTCCGGTATAGGAGGGGGTGTGATGTGAGAGGATGTGAGGTAAGAGAGAGAGAGAGAGAGAGAGAGAGTTATATATATATATATATATATATATATATATATATATATATATATACAAAATATATATATATATATATATATATATATATATATATATATATATATATATATATATAATATATATATATATATATATATATATATATATATACAAGAGGAATAGAGATATTTATACATAAAGAGAGATATTTTTGAGTAAAAAAAAAAGAGAAAAATATCAGTGGTGTGTATAGGTAGACATGGTAGGGTCACACCAATTTGGGTTAGTTGTTGGGTCAAGTTTGGACAAGCTTGGGGCCAAGATTTAATTAAAATAACAAATTTAAACCAATTAAAATCATGGATGAAATGTGAGCACAAGGGAGATCAATTTGGTGGCACACAAGTGGCACGTGCATAGTAGACTCAAAACAGGCCAGAGCCATATATTCGGTCGACTGGATTGGACCGATGTCGGCCCGAAAATTAAGTTGGAAGTTAAGTCACGAATTATGGCAGATGATAAATTGGTCTAAATTGACCCGAAAGTTGCACGAAGCAAATGGAGCACAAGGGAACAAGTTTGAGTAGGACATGATATATCAAATTGAAGATAATATCGTCTACTACAAACTTCAAGAAGAAAGTTTCCAGAGACTGGCATCCCTGATGCTCCATAAATCAGAGTCACGGTAAAGAGCATTTAACGATCAAAATTAATTAAATAAAATTTAATTATCGAAAACAATTCATTTAGAAAATTCAAAAGTAAAAAATAAATTATTGCACAATTTTGCAAAAACTGACCTACATAGACCACCAAAAAAAATTGTCCTGACCCGCACCCGCTTTTCGGATACGAGAATGTGTTTAAGTCCAGCCTACGTCACGGTATTGATGGTAGAACGCTGTATAGGCCTCAATAATCAAGGTAGACAAAATCTGCTCATAAAATAATCTCTTTATTTGCTCATTCACAATAACTAAATCAAGTTACAATGTCCAATGTTTATATTTGACTAAAAATACAATATCTCATTGATACACCAAAATTGGAACAACTCATTAAGCTTTATGATCAAATAAATCTATCTAGTGTCTAGGATCGGCCTTCAACATATACAAATGTCTCTTTCAAGGGTTCAACTGCATAGAGTAGCAAGCGGCTAAGCTAAAAAATAGGTTTTCAGTCAGGAATGGAACAAGTACATACATGATAAACTATTCAACACATAATAGAAACTATAAAACAAGAATTAGCATATGAAATACATGGTAACTGGTAAAACTGGAATCATGGTATGACAAGTAAAAATAGGTAAACATAATTATGGCATGTCAACAAGAAAGAAACATGTAAACACGGCAGTCAATAGCATGTCAAGTAATATGGAACATGTAAACACGACGATCAAGACATCTAACTAAGTTTTGAAATACCATTTTCGACATGTAAACAGCTAGAAATAAATATGACATCCTGGACGTGAAGTATGCGATCGCTATTGTTCAGTTTGGACCTGAGGGAGTGCTTCCTGATTTGGAAATGTTCACATGTCTACTCATGTATTTCCCCACCCGACTTATGGATTCATGCCACGACAAAAAAAATTATGATACACGATAATCACGAACACAAAAATCACAAAATGCAAGTGACGAAACACGATAAATAACGTAAATCACGACACTCAATAATCATGAATATGAATCCTTACTCGTGTGAACAACATGTCAAGAGTCATGTAATGCATATCTAAAACATGTATCATAGAAACTATTAAAAATTGAAAGTAATTAGTGTAAGTACTTGTCTCGATTTGTTGGAGTTGACGCGTGCGATATGATCGTATCAACACATAATAGGCTCAGGTGCTACACTTCACAAGGTGATCTCAAATGATGGGACTGACTGTTCCATTGAGTCCTGAATAGTTTAATTAGCTAGGGTCAATATAAGGAAGTCCGAGATTCGCAAGAAAATAGGAAATATGATTAGTCGCGGTCATGATGATAATCATAGAAAATTATATAAATAAATGTTTATACCATTTTAGAGAATATATATATATATATATATATATATATATATATATATATATATATATATATATATATATATATATATATATATATATATATATAATTTGAAAACTCCAAAATATTTAGAAAAATACTAAAAAAAATTTCTAGAAAATTATTTTTAAGGCTAAAACCAATTTTGTCAAAATACAAGTTTAGGTCAACACTATATTTGAAACATAGCTAAGAGTACCATAATAATATTTTTTTTCTAAGTCAAAATAATATTTATAGTATAATAAAATAATAAATTATTTAGATATATTTTAGTACATATTTTAATAATAAATAAAAATTTAATACTAGTAAAAGAATGGTAATAATAATAATTAATTAATAACAATTAATATTAATAATACTAATAACATAATTACTTGAAAAATACTAACGATAATAATAAAACCCATAGAAACAAATATCTATATACATATATATGGGCCTATTCACCAAAAATAGAATTTAAAATAAATAGCCCAAATTATAATTTAAGTCCAAATCGAATCAAGCAAATCCAATCCATTAAAGCCCAACTCATGTACTGGGCTTAGCCCAAACTACCCATTCCAACAACAACAACAATAATAACAACAACAACAATAATAATAATAACAATAATAATAATAATAATAATAATAATAATAATAATAATAATAATAATAATGATTAAAAGAAAATAAAAGAAAGTAGAAAGGGAGAGACAGAGAATAGAAATTGAGAGAGGGAAAGAGAGAGAGAGAGAAGAGTAGAGAGGAATCAGAAGAGAGGGAGAGAGTTGCGGACTCACCGTTCGACACCGGGGCACTGTTTGGCACACTTCACAAGATGTTGATTAATCTACTTTTGAGTTTGTACGGTATAATTTGTCGTCGCCTAGTTGAGTCTTGAGAACAAAAGCATATGATCGAGATTCGACGCCATCCACACCCCCATTCCAACGTCTAATTGGGCCTCTAGAACAAAAGCCTATCATTGATCGAGATCTAATGCCGTCCACATGCCATTGTATCGCCTAGTTGGGTCTCGAGAACAAAAGCCTTGTTATTCCCGAAATAGATCGTTAGATTAAAATCTCGATCTCTACAAGAACACGAGTTGATGAAAGCAACTTAACAGGCAAAATAAATCACCGCAATTCTGCTAGATTGATAAAATCAACTTAGCAGGTAAAAAAAAGATCACTGTAATTCTGCTGGATTGATTAAGATCAATATTACTGGGACCAATTACGATCTGCTCCCAGGAACCAGCAAGTTCGAAAGAACTTCTGGAACGTACGCTGTCACCTCCTTTCACAAACTCGAAGAACTCCAATGGACTCCAATGGCTGCGGCAGCACAACTCTCTTCGTATCTTTATTTTAGCGTAGGTCCTCAATGAAGGCACAAAGAGAGTATTATAGTGGAGGGCCGTGTAGCACCCAGTTTCCCAAATGAGGATAATTTTGAAATTTTGTGTTTATAATTATTTTAATAATGATATTTAATTCATGATATGATTTTTGGTGATTTTAAATTATTTTAAAATTATTTAAATCAATGACTTGTGATTTTGACGTTTTGCTAGTGAAACTCTAGAGACTGTTTGACCTAGAGCCTAACCATGTGATTATAATATTTTAATGTCATTTTTGGCTTAAGGATATTTTTGCATTTGACCTCTTTGAATTATTTTGATATTATTTTATTATTTATGATATTGTTTTGGGGTTATTTGAGTCGGGTTCGAATTTCAACTCATTCCGACTTGTATCGGGGACCCGGGGTAGTTTTGACTCTAGCGGGCCCACACACTAGTTAGGCATGGCCCACATAATATTAATTTTAGTCCACATGATATTAATTTTAGTTAGTGACTAGACTAATTATTTTGGTTAGTATTAATATGGATTAGTGCTTTAGGATTGACCAAACTACCCCCGACTTAACCCCTTACCAATGTATTAGTAAATAGACTAGAAAAGGGGCTTTTGGACTTTTCCTAATAGGACAAAACCACCTTTATGGCCAGCCACAATAAGGATAGGGTTGAGCCTCCCATTTGTCATTATCCATCTATTTTTCTCTCTCTTGTTCTTCCCCAAATTCCTAGAGAGCAATCCCTAGCAATTTCTCCACCAAATCATTCCATTTCACCACCAAATCTTCTTCTTTCCTTCTCCATTCTAGCCAAGGAAGAAGCTACCCAAGTTTGGGAGGATTCGGAGCTCGTTCGTGTCCTTTAGGAATCTCTACGTGTTGGTGTCGCTCCGGGAAGGCTTTTCTTCGATTCGATCTACCGGGAGGTATAAATCCCTTCTCCTTTTCATTTCCTCATGTATATAGGTCTATTTTGAACCCATAGGAATGACCCCCATGGTTGTATCTCCATTTGTGTCCATTTCGTGTCCATTTGGAGGTCATAGGAGTGTCCTTTGTGTTGTGGTTGTGTCCATGTGGAAAAATCCCAAATTTGGACACACTATGTGTTGTTGTTATGTATGAACGAATTATTACATGTTTAATCTCATATTTTTGCATTGGAGATGTGTTCTATAGTGTCTCATATATATATATTAGTGTAGAGAGTGAGTTCTTGATATATTATGTTATATATTTGTGTTCTTTTGTCTCAAACTACCCAAATCCGTCATAATTTTTATCCACGTTTTTAATTTCAGCCTTAACTTAGAAATGTCATAACTTCTAGCTCAAAGCTCGGTTTAATCTCCTATTTTTTTTAAAAGAAGCGTATTGAAGTTAGCTTTCCAAAAACATGTATTATTAGGCCTAATTATTTCTGTAATTTTCTGGAGAATTATTTGAGTGTCAGCTGTACGAAAGACAAATACGTTCTCGGTGTTTTTGCGATTTCGGGAGTTTTCGGAAACTAAAACGCGATCCGTTTGAAGTTTCGGAAAGCTAATACATAGATCTATAACATACTTTAATCCTAAATTTTAATTCATGCTGAGATGGTACAGTATTGATTATTAGTAGGAGTTACTATTCGGCATATACATTTTGTGCACCCTTGTGTGTAATATAATGTTCTATTTGATTTTAACCCATGTTAATGTATATACATTATGTAATTAAATAGAGAATTCAAGCATGAGTAAATGGTTAAATAAATGATGTATGAGGTGTAAGTATCCTATCTAATGTAAGCATGTATAAGTATGGCTTGTAATGAATATGTAGGTTCTATAGTATGTAATGTATGGTGCATATAGTAGTGCAAGAGAATAAATGAATGATGAATGAATGCAAGCATGAATGTAATGTAATAATAGATGTAATGTATGCAATATACAAGTTAATGAGATGTAATATTCTATGTTAACACAAATCCTATATTACCTCATGTACCCCTTACACTATGTTGACACTATCACACTTGACACTTTGTTCACTTATACTTTGATACTCTTTGATATGTATACACTATGTATGCCCATTTAACCCTCACTTGCCCCTTTGCCATGTTCACATACACACACATAGCCTCTTAAATAAGTATTTATAAATACAGTTAACTTAGCTATGTATGTATATTATATATATGTTAGCATATTGTGTTGTAATATATAAGTTTATATAACCATTTGAAATGCCATGATTATAGACCAAATGTTGAATACCAATATATGCATGTGTATATATGTGTAGACATATATAGCTTAAAGTAATAGATTACCTAGTGTATATCCAATGTGAATTCTTGCCTATTTGAGTATTGAATAATTGCATGCTATATAGAGTTGGGTGTATATTGGCTTGTATAGCCTTGTATTGATGTGTGCTTGCTAGGATAGTCTTGGTTAGGCCTAGTAAGACTTGCTTGGTTAGGACATGACCTAGTTTGACCTAGTTTGACTGGTGCAGTTGACCAGAGTTGACCAAGGGTTGACTTTGGCCTAGTTTGACCTAGAGTAATGTAGATTGATTATAGAGATTCATTTATTACAACTTGAACACCTTGTAACCTGTGTTGCTTTAAATAGGACTCTGTGGCTTCAGTGGAACCCCCTATACTTATCAGCTGTTCAGGTTATCGAGGCGAGTACATTCTCTGATCATTTCATAACTTGTTTAGAATTATATTCCTGCTCTAGTTTACCTTATTTGATGCTGTCACGATATTATCACGGATTGGTACTATATGGATCCCTATATTGAGATGTTATCCCCCTCGGGAGCATCGGATACATTATGTCATGTGTTTCGTGTATATCATGTATTCCTCGCTCTCATGTTATTCATGTTTCTCATGTGCTTCATGCTCGTTCATGCATGCTTGTGTACTCTCATGTGCTCTCTTGAATCGGTCATGTTTCCCATGTATCTCATGTATAACCTATATTGCATGTGCACCCATTTATGAGCCTTCATGTGAATTTCATGTGCACCCATTTTTGGGCCCTCCATGTGAACTTTATGTGCACTCATGTATGAGCTCTCATGTATACTTCATGTGCACCTATTTATGGGCTTCATGTGAAAACTATGTACGTAACATAACTTGTTTGGATCCTTGTGTATTGATTAGGGTATGGGAGAGTATAAATAGCCATGTGAACAATTCCAAAGTAGTATAGCCATCTGCGCCTCTTTAGTATAGTCATGTGCAAATCCAGCCGTTCGCATGTCGACTTTGTACTCTAAATCAGTAGTCACTGGTAGCTCTCTACTTATAGTAGATATTTCTATTACAGTTCTCTCTCTGTTTACATCATATACTTTCTTTCAGTTTCATGTATCGTACTCTCTTACATGTTTATATTTTCTAACCTATTATGATCTGCGTGAGATGTATTGTGCTCGCTCCTGTCCTGACTGGACCTGTTGATAAATTTTACAGATAGCCTGGGATTGCCTGCTAGCCTAGAGGAGACACAGTAGAGGTTGTTTAGATAGTTATTTTATTTTGTCTGGAGTTGTATTTACTTGTGGATTAATGTATTTGAGTTTTGAGATGTATTTCTGGGATTATGTATCTTAGACACTTAGACTTCTATCTCCTGTATCTCTTTTGGATTTCATGTTTATCTATCTTTATCATTCTACCTTAGATTGTGATTGAGTTGTACCTCTGTGTTGGCCTCCTTATGGAGAGTATTCATATTATGCTAGTTATAGTTCGTGACCTAGAACAGCGTTCTACCGCCGATACTGCGGCGTAGGCTGGACGTTGTTACGTACTCGTACCCTCACGGTAGGTGCGGGTCGTGACACGTTTTTAGTGGTGGCCCATGCAGGTCGAGTTTATGTAGTGGTATTCGAACTTGAGTACCACTACAGCCTGTAGTAGGATTATGATATATTTTGAAGGTACTCAATCACAGTTAGGAACCCTTGAGAGATTCCTGGGACGACCCTTGAGAATCTTATTTTAACTTCGATTTGAAAATTCTCTTTTTCTTTGATTATTTTATCTTTATTTTATGTTGTTGAATTTGATGGATTATTGTTGAATTTGGGTTTGTATTTATTGATTTTGATGGAAGATTGTTAAATTTTGAATCTTGACGATTAGCTGTATTATCCGAGTTTGTATTTATATGATTGAAGGATTTTGTTCATTTTTGAGTTTGATGTTCGTTGATAAATTTGATTTGATTTTTGGGTATTCATTGTTGATTTAATTTAATTTTTGGCAAGATGAAATTATATGGGCTAGGTCGTCTATGTTATGGAATCTAGTCTTCTATAGTCACATTAGCCAGCATGGTGAGGACATATAGTCTGACTCTGGATATATTTCTCGGGTGTGGGAATTTAAGGTTTTCGCAGCCAAGCTAGCGGCACCATAAAAATGTTAAATACCATGATTCTAGAGATATGTGCATAAGTCAAGGGCTCTGTGATTATCGTAGCCTTGCTTACTAGTATGACGAGGATTTAGAGTACCATGATTGTGGATAGACGCATATGATTATCAGATTGTACCTTAAATATTTTCGAACATGTTTTCTCTACTTTGTTTCAGTCCTTCAAAAAAAAAGGGAATTATTAATTGTTTTGTTTTGTTTTGCTTCTCATTATTTAGCTTAGGAGTAACTTTAGCTATTTTATAAACCTTTGTGTAACTTCTTCTATGAATTTCTTCTTAATACAATGAATCGATGATTTTGCTAGACTTTATCTTGGATTTGATATTTTAATTCTGGATTTCAAAATGGTTCCTTCTTTTAAACAATTAAGCAAAATAGATTTTATCGTTATTCCCTTTTTGCTATTATTTTTGTATTAAATAATAATAAATCGTCTTGATTACACCAATCACCTGTTTTGCAATATTGGTAGGAATCTAATGTTGGTCTTGGTATAGAATCTGATTTTTATATTGGGACATGAGAATATATATATGAATATATATATTGGATACTTTCCTGACACTTATGCATGCTACACTTGATTTCCACCTATCTAAATAAATATTAATATGTCGTTGATGTTAAATTTTTAAAACCCCAATATTTCTGGTTTTTTGCTTTTACAGTTTAAATTCGTAAGTTAAATATAAATTTCATGTTATTAGTTATGTTTACATCACTGCACATGTATGTCATACCTAGAGTTTCATTTAAAAAAAAATTGTTGAGTTTTGTGTTTAAATTTGTCAAATCTGAGACTGTGTGCATATTAACCCTTAATACTGGATTTTAAATGTTAGTTCAAATTGCTGTTTTAAATGTAATATTTAGAGTTGTGTACATTGTTGTTGTTGGGATATAATGTTAGGTTTCATATTCTTACATGATAGGTTGTGATAAACATTGAGTTGGTTTTGATGTTCAAATTTCTCCAAAATCCTGAAAACTGAATACATGTTAACATTTTCACATTGATTTCAAATGTTCAATTTCAGATTTAACATGTAATATTGAACTGTATGCGTAGATAAATGTATGGATAGTATGTTAGGGTTTCATTTCTATCATGTTAGGATGTATTGGGACCATTGAGATTGGTTGCGATGTTCAAAATCCTAAAATCTGAAACTGTGTTATGTTAATATTGCACTGGTTTAAATGTTAGCATCTTTTCAGATTTTGTATATAAATGCTGAACTAAAACTGGGTTTAACCTTTCAATACTAAACTATAACCCTGTACAAGGACACACACGCCCTAACTTAGTATACACTGTCATGTAACCTAACCCTTTTTTCCCTCTATGTTATGATTATATATCCAGATAGATATATATAGAGCTTAGGCATACATGTTAATATAAATACATAACTAAGTCTCTACCTTTATATATATATATATATATATATATATATATATATATATATATATATATATATGGTTAGCCATGCAAGTTGTGATTAAATAGATTGTATATTGTAGATTGTTAACCCATATGCCATGATTAGTGTAACTTGATAGTTATTGTTTGAAATCTAAATCCTCATATACACTTTCATGTATATTCACGTACACACACGCCTACTATCTAACCATATGAACACGTCCCCATATACACAATGCTAGCTTTTCCCTCTCTAACGCTCTCTCTCTATATATATTGTGATTGGATTTCAATGCAAGTGATTTTCAATTCCTTAATTTTTAAATTTGATTTTCTGTACTTTTTTTTAAATAATTGGTAGTTTCTTTTATTTTATTTTGATAATGACCAATTTTTATATAGGATGGTAGACAGCCCTACAACCTTGATGATTGTTGTTCCCTTACCTTCCCAATTAAGATACCCTAGATTGTTTGTGTGTTGATACCATAGTACTGTTTTGACCTAGAATGACCAGTGCACCTAGGTGAGACTTCCAACTGCTACGGTATGCCCTGACCTTGTATACTATTCCTTCAAATTGCATGATTTAGATAAAAAAAAATTAGACCTTGATTGTTGGAAAATAGGGACGTCATCCCATTAGTATCAGTTGTAGATATATATAGGTTAGTCCTGGATGTGGGGATGTGTGTCTATAAACATATAGCTTATGAGATTTATGAGAGCCTATGATCAGTTCCTTTTCATCCTTAGTTAAGACCACTTTAAAATAGGTCCAGTCCCTTGGATATAGGTTGCAGTCCATATTTTATTGAAGTTCCATTACCGCCGTACAGCAGAACAGTATTGGAGGTATTCCTAGATTGACACTTTTTAGATGTCCGTTTATTATTCCAGTGTTAGGAAGTGTTACCTTAGATATTGGGTAGGTTAGAGGCTCTAGAAGGAGTACTATCGATCTTAAATTTCGAGGACGAAATTTTTCTAAGGTGGGTAGAGTTGTAGCACCCAGTTTCCCAAATGAGGATAATTTTAAAATTCCGTGTTTATAATTATTTTAATAATGATATTTAATTCATGATATGATTTTTGGTGATTTTAAATCATTTTAAAATTATTTAAATTAATAACTTGTGGTTTTGACGTTTTGCTAGTGAAACCCTAGAGACTGTTTGACCTAGAGCCTAACCATGTGATTATGATATTTTAATGTCATTTTTGGCTTAAGTATATTTTTTGCATTTGACCTCTTTGAATTATTTTGATGTTATTTTATTATTTATGATATTGTTTTGGGGTTATTTGAGTCGGGTTCGAATTTCAACTCATTCCGACTTGTATCGGGGACCCGGGGTAGTTTTGACTCTAGCGGGCCCACACACTAGTTAGGCATGGCCCACATAATATTAATTTTAGTCAACATGATATTAATTTTAGTTAGTGACTAGACTAATTATTTTGGTTAGTATTAATATGGATTAGTGTTTTAGGATTGACCAAACTACCCCCGACTTAACCCCTTACCAATGTATTAGTAAATAGACTAGAAAAGGGGCTTTTAGACTTTTCCTAACAGGACAAAACCACCTTTATGGCCAGCCACAATAAGGATAGGGTTGAGCCTCCCATTTGTCATTATCCATCTATTTTTCTCTCTCTTGTTCTTCCCCAAATTCCTAGAGAGCAATCCCTAGCAATTTCTTCACCAAATCATTCCATTTCACCACCAAATCTTCTTCTTTCCTTCTCCATTCTAGCCAAGAAGGAAGCTACCCAAGTTTGGGAGGATTCAGAGCTCGTTCGTGTCCTTTTGGAATCTCTACGAGTCGGTGTCGCTCCGGGAAGGCTTTTCTTCGATTCGATCTACCGGGAGGTATAAATCCCTTCTCCTTTTCATTTCCTCATGCATATAGGTCTATTTTGAACCCATAGGAATGACCTCCATGGTTGTATCTCCATTTGTGTCCATTTCGTGTCCATTTGGAGGTCATAGGAGTGTCCTTTGTGTTGTGGTTGTGTCCATGTAGGAAAATTCCAAATTTGGACATACTATGTGTTGTTGTTATGTATGAATGAATTATTACATGTTTAATCTCATATTTTTGTATTGGAGATGTGTTCTATAGTGTCTCATATATATATATTAGTGTAGAGAGTGAGTTCTTGATATATTATATTATATATTTGTGTTCTTTTGTCTCAAACTACCCAAATCCGTCATAATTTTTATCCACGTTTTTAATTTCAGCCCTAACTTAGAAATGTCATAACTTGTAGCTCAAAGCTCGGTTTAATCTTCCATTTTTTTTAAAAGAAGCGTATTGAAGTTAGATTTCCAAAAACATGTATTATTAGGCCTAATTCTTTCTATAATTTTCTGGAGAATTATTTGAGTGTCAGCTGTACGAAAGACAAACGCGTTCTCGGTATTTTCGCGATTCCGGGAGTTTCCGGAAACGAAAACGCGATCCGTTTGAAGTTTCGGAAAGCTAATACATAGATCTATAACATACTTTAATCCTAAATTTTAATTCATGCTGAGATGGTACAGTATTGATTATTAGTAGGAGTTACTATTCGGCATATGCATTTTGTGCACCCTTGTGTGTAATATAATGTTCTATTTGATTTTAACCCATGTTAATGTATATACATTATGTAATTAAATAGAGAATTCAAGCATGAGTAAATGGTTAAATAAATGATGTATGAGGTGTAAGTATCCTATCTAATGTAAGCATGTATAAGTATGGCTTATAATGAATATGTAGGTTCTATAGTATGTAATATATGGTACATATAGTAGTGCAAGAGAATAAATGAATGATGAATGAATGCAAGCATGAATGTAATGTAATAATAGATGTAATGTATGCAATATACAAGTTAATGAGATGTAATATTCTATGTTAACACAAATCCTATATTACCTCATGTACCCCTTACACTATGTTGACACTATCACACTTGACACTTTGTTCACTTATACTTTGATACTCTTTGATATGTATACACTATGTATGCCCATTTAACCCTCAGTTGCCCCTTTGCCATGTTCACATACACACACATAGCCTCTTAAATAAGTATTTATAAATACAGTTAACTTAGCTATGTATGTATATTATATATATGTTAGCATATTGTGTTGTAATATATAAGTTTATATAACCATTTGAAATACCATGATTATAGACCAAATGTTGAATACCAATATATGCATGTGTATATATGTGTAGACATATATAGCTTAAAGTAATAGATTACCTAGTGTATATCCAATGTGAATTCTTGCCTATTTGAGTATTGAATAATTGCATGCTATATAGAGTTGGGTGTATATTGGCTTGTATAGCCTTGTATTGATGTGTGCTTGCTAGGATAGTCTTGGTTAGGCCTAGTAAGACTTGCTGGGTTAGGGCATGACCTAGTTTAACCTAGTTTGACTGGTGCAGTTGACCAGAGTTGACCATGGGTTGACTTTGGCCTAGTTTGACCTAGAATAATGTAGATTGATTATAGAGATTCATTTATTACAACTTGAACACCTTGTAACCTGTGTTACTTTAAATAGGACTCTGTGGCTTCAGTGGGACCCCCCTATACTTATCAGCTGTTCAGGTTATCGAGGCGAGTACATTCTCTGATCATTTCATAACTTGTTTAGAATTATATTCCTGCTCTAGTTTACCTTATTTGATGCTGTCACGATATTATCACGGATTGGTACTGTATGGATCCCTACATTGAGATGTTATCCCCCTCGGGAGCATCGGATACATTATGTCATGTGTTTCGTGTATATCATGTATTCCTCGCTCTCATGTTATTCATGTTTCTCATGTGCTTCATGCTCGTTCATGCATGCTCGTGTACTCTCATGTACTCTCATGAATCGGTCATGTTTCCCATGTATCTCATGTATAACCTATATTGCATGTGCACCCATTTATGAGCCTTCATGTGAATTTTATGTGCACCCATTTTTGGGCCCCCCATGTGAACTTCATATGCACTCATGTATGAGCTCTCATGTATACTTCATGTGCATCCATTTATGGGCTTCATGTGAAAACCATGTACGTAACATAACTTGTTTGGATCCTTGTGTATTGATTGGGGTATAGGGGAGTATAAATAGCCATGTGAACAATTCCAAAGTAGTATAGCCATGTGCGCCTCTTTAGTATAGTCATGTGCAAATCCAGCCGTTCACATGTCGACTTTGTACTCTAAATCACTAGTCACTGGTAGCTCTCTACTTATAGTAGATATTTCTATTACAGTTCTCTCTCTGTTTACATCATATACTTTCTTTCAGTTTTATGTATCGTACTCTCTTGCATGTTTATATTTTTTAACCTATTATGATCTGCGCGAGATGTATTGTGCTCGCTACTGTCCTGACTGGACCTGTTGATAAATTTTACAGATAGCCTGGGATTGCCTGCTAGCCTAGAGGAGACACAGTAGAGGTTGTTTAGATAGTTATTTCATTTTGTCTGAAGTTGTATTTACTTGTGGATTAATGTATTTGAGTTTTGAGATGTATTTCTGAGATTATGTATCTTAGACACTTAGACTTCTATCTCCTGTATCTCTTTTGGATTTCATGTTTATCTATCTTTATCATTCTATCTTAGATTGTGATTGAGTTGTACCTCTGTGTTGGCCTCCTTATGGAGAGTATTCATATTATGCTAGTTATAGTTCGTGACCTAGAACAGCGTTCTACCGCCGATACTGCGGCGTAGGCTGGGCGTTGTTACGTACTCGTACCCTCACGGTGGGTGCGGGTCGTGACAGGCCGAAACCCTAATCCTAATCCTGGCCGTAACTGATTGCAAAAAGATAGGAGCGAATAATGGAAAGATTTAAACGAATTAAATTCAAATCCCATGAAAGATGGATCTGATTAATTGACACAATCTTTCCATAACCGCTTAAATCTTCTAATCAGTCACATCATTAACCGCCTATGCCTCTTAGCCCACTCAGCCCGTTAGCGTGCGTAGCTGTGAAGCAACATAGCCGCGCAGTAGCACTGCAAGCACACAACGCAGTGCCGCAAGCGCAGGTGCAGCGTAGCACCACAAATGCGCAAGCACGCAATGCATAATTACAAGCGCGCAGCTGCACCGCAGCCCCGCGGCTCCTGAGCGTGCACTTGTACGGCCCCTGCGCATGCATCTCATGCAAAAGACGAGCACACGAGTGCATCGACTACGCACAAGGTGTCTTGCGCCGATGCTGGCGTGCTAAGTGTAAAGTGCGTCAACAAAGTGCCACTTTGCGCCCTTGAGCCCGAACCCGAGTTTGAGTCTGAGTCGCTAAGCCCCTTTGGGGCTTAGCTCCATAGGAAAATTATCCCATGAGCATGACAAAAAATATTAATGCTTCTTTGTTGGGTTAGCCTTCTTTCCACTAGAAAATACCCCCATATGGCACCCATGTGGTACCCATGTGCCACACCTTGTGTGATCTCTCAACATAAGCAAAGCTTTATATAGAGATACAATCCGTTTGGCCTAGGCAATGTGGGACTATCTTTCTAGTCTCTAAGGAAAAATGCCAACAATCTTCCACATATCTCTATATATGGGTTGAGCGTTCTCCACAATGACTATCCATCATGCATTAGGATAGATGTCGCTGCGACTTGAAGATTCCCGTATGTGTTAAATAACAGCATGATACAAGACTGGAGTAAGCCTTGAATTCTATACCATAACTAGAATTCTTCCCACACATAATTTCATCATCTGTGCTTCTGGTTGCACATTAAAGGCCTTGTGCTAGCCCGGTTTTGGTGTATGTATCTTGGGTGTCTACAAGATTTTTCTCAAGAGACGGCCTACATCTCTATCCATACACTTTAGGTGAGTTCTTTTTAAAGAGTCTTTGGCATGAAGCATTTTGCTTCCTTGTGGTGCTACACTACTATGACATGGCCCGAAGCCGAGACATTGTCTCATATTGTGTCATACCACCTGTAGCATGAGGCCCAGCCTCTTTGTAGTGCCAAACTACCCACCATGAAACCTTTTGCTTCTTTGCGATGTTACGGCACCGTGATATGGCTTGCAAAGCCGAGGCACTGTCTCATGTGGTGTCATCTATTGTAACATGAGGCCCAAAATCTTTGTAGTGCTGCCTACTACTCTTTATTATACAACACTGGGCCCTCACTAGGTACCTCATGTGGTGTTATCCCACTGTAGCATGGAGTGCTACGCTTCTTTGTAGTGCTGTGCTACCCGTGCTTCCTGTAAAGAACACCAGACATCCCAGATGTCCAAGAACTCATTAAGGCTTCAAGTCATCCTCCCACAGGACTTTGTTCTTTGTAAAGAATAATCAGTAGACTATAGTGGTTCTAGGTTAACAACCCTGTAATAACCCAAAGGATTCCCCACTACTCTTGATACTCTTCCAGTCAATGGTCCTTCTTTGAACTAAAAGTTAGATGCCTAGTAGATTTCTCTTTAAACTAATAGCATAAAACTTTATATTAGAATTACAAAGACACAATATCATAGTTTCTTTAAGCCCATCTTACCTGCTGTGTCTTTAACCAGCTGGCACTGGAGACCTTTGGTAAATGGATCTACCAGATTCTTTTGACTCCGAACATCAACTACCGCAATGTCTCATCTTTTAATAAGATTATTTGTCGCTCTGTGCCTTAGGCACACAACCCTTTTCTTTCCGTTGAAGAGGCCATTTGATGCCACTGCTATAGTCGTCTGATTTTTGCAGTATATTGGTACCACCATTATCTGCACACTAACCATTGGAAGATCATACATGATCTTCCGAAGCCATTCTGCTTCCTCCGCTGCAGCCCCAGTGTGTAGAAGTCAGACTCCGTAGAAGAGTGGGATAACATACTCTGCTTCTTCGACTTCCACGATATAGCAGCCCCACCCATGGTGAAGGCATATCCTCCTGTGGACCTTTCACTCTCTACTTCTGAGCACCAGCATGAATCGCTGAAGCCTTTTACTACTTTTGGATCTCTACAGTAGTATTGTACATACTTCTGAGTCCTTTTGAGGTATCTTATAACCCTCTTCACAGCTTTTCAGTGCTCTATACCTGGATTGCTCATGAACCGACTCAACATCCCCACGACAAAAGCTATGTCAGGCCTTGTGGCAGTAGTCGCATACATCAAACTCTCGATGACGCTTGATTACTCTAACTGCCTGACGCTTTCCCTTGGATTTGGCTTCAGCTTCTTGTTACACCTATAAGGTGTATCGATTCCTGGAAGATCCTGATATCCATAGCGTGTGAGTATCTTCTCAATATAATGAGACTGTAACAATGCCACTCCAGTTTTATTCAGATGATCTTTATCCCTAGGATAACATCAGCTTCCCCTAAGTCCTTTATGCTGAACTTAAACGAGAGAAAGTTCTTTGTCTCAGTGACACTTGCTAGATTTGTACGTAAGATTAATATGTCGTCTACGTACAGACAAACGACAACTCCTCTCCTATCAGCAAACTTTGTGTACATATACTTGTCTGTCTCACTGACCCTGTAGCCGTTTGATCTTATGTCTTTATCAAACTTCTCATGCTACATCTTGGGAGCTTGCTTCAGACATACAGAGATTTTACCAACTTACAGACTTTATCTTCGAGGCCCTTGACGACGGATCCTTTTGGTTGTTGCATGTAAATCTCTTCGGTCAATTCACTATTCAGAAAAGCGATCTTAACATCCATTTGATGAATTACCAGCTTGTGAATTACACTCAGAGTAATCAACATCCTGATGGTCGTCATCCGTACTACTGGAGCATATGTATCAAAATAATCGATCCCCTGCTTCTAAGAAAATTCTTTGGCAACTAATCTTGCCTTGAACTTGTCAACAATTCCATTGGCCTTCATCTTCTTCTTGAAGATCCATTTACATTCGATTGGATTTGCTCCTTTAAGCAGATCGACCAACACCCACATGTTGTTGGAGGTTATCGAGTCGTACTCATCATTAATAGCCTCATTCCAGAAGATAACATCTCTGGTCTTTATCGCCTCATCATAGGTAAGCAGATTTGCTTCCACATAATAGGTGACAAAATCCTTTCTGAAGTCCTTCTGTCTTCTCACTCGCTTAGATACAAGTTCTATGAGTTTTGGTTCAACAATTGTTTCTGTAGCAACAACATCTTCATGGACTACCTCTTCGTAAGGAACTTGAGCCTCTTTTGCACTCATATTGTTCTCCGGAATATCCGTGAGAACAATATTCTTGTGGCTTGCAAATTTATCTTTAAAAAATTCTGCATTGCGAGATTCAATAATATGAATTGACTCAATATCAAGGAACCTCCGAGCATCACTCTTATCAGCATAACCCAGGAATATAGTCTTCGTAGTCCTTGTTCCCAGCTTCTAAATCTTCAAATCCGGAAGCTTCACATACGCCAGACACCCCCACACTCGAATGACATTCAAGTTGGGTCTGACCTTGAACCAGAGTTCATGAGAGGTGACTTTCGAAGTTGCATGCGGCACTCTGTTCAATATGAACGTAGCCATAAGCACTACTTCTCCCTAGAAGCAATTTAGAAAACCCGCAGTCAACAGCATTGAGTACATCATCTCAGTTAACATTCTGTTCTTCCTTCCTGCAACACTATTTGATTAAGGGGAGTATGGAGCAGTTGTATCATTGATAATTCTATGTTCTCTGCAGAATGATGTGAATTCATGAGACCTATACTCGCCACCTCGATCACTTCTGAGTCTCTTGAGTTGTTGTTCGGTTTGACTCTTGGCTTCAGCCTTAAGTCCTTAACTTCTCAAACGCTTCATCTTTGGACTTAAGCATATAAACGAACGCGTACTTTAAGAAGTCATCGATGAAAGTAATGAAATACTTCATCTCGGCCTTTGTGGAGAACTGTTTGAAGTTACAGATATCTGAGTGCACCAACTCCAGAAGATCTGTACTTCGGTTTACCCGCTTGAACAATTTTCTTGTGATCTTAGTCTGCACACAGACCTCACACTTCTCTAACTCCTTACCCCCAAGTTTGGAGATAAGCCCTAGACTAGACATCTTGTTTATTCCTTTATAATGAACATGTCCTAATCTATCATGCCACAACTCAAGTGAATAACCAGAAGAAAAAATTGCATTCAATTTCTCCATAGGAGTTACAAGTTGAAGTTTGAACATCCCTTCGGTACAAAAGGCCTTCCTCAAGTATGTTCCTTTATAGGACATAACGACTTGACCAGCGTTAATGTCTATCTTTAAGCCTGCGTTGCAGAGCAGGCTTCCAGAGACTAGGTTCTTGGCTATAGTACGTACGTGCTTCACATTCTAAAGCGTCAGCGACTTTCCCGAAGTCAGTTGCAATACCACTATCCCGATCCCGAGTACTTCAGCTTGTGTCTGGTTCGCCACCATAACCTTCTCAGAAACAGATTGGTACGTGGTGAACCACTCCTTCTTTGACCAAACATGACACGAGGCCCCAGTGTCTATCCACCAGTCCGTGTCAATCCCAGCTGAGTCAACCTGCACAATAATAGCATTAAAGTTAGCCTCACCTTGCTCTTTTTGCTTTGGTTTTTCTCTGCAGTCCCTCTTCCAGTGGCCTTTCTTGCCATAGTTGAAACGAGTCCCATGTTCTTTGGACTTGGGCTTGAACTGAGCCGACTTCACCTTCAGATGGTGAACGTCTTTCTTCTTTTGGTAGGAAGCCTTCTGCTTCCCTTTAGAATTTTTTTTCTTGTACCATGTTTGCCTTAGCTATCTGCTTAGATAAAGCGTCTACTTTGAGTTGAGCTGTCAACTCGTCTTCAATATGTATCCAGTGCAAGAGGCATTCCAGATCTACTTTCATCTTCTTGTAGTGCATGTCCGCGATGAAGTTGCTCCACCCAGGTGGGACCATGGCGACAATACCTAGCTCCAACGATACAAGCATTGACAACGGTCATGCCGTCATCCACCAACTTCTGATATAACTTAAGAAACTCCTTGACTTGATGCAATATGGTTTTGTCGTCCTCAAGCTGCATCCTCCAAATCTTTTCGGTCACGTGGATCTTGTTTCTGTTCTCATTTGCCTTGTAAAGATTCTCTACAGAATTCCAGACATCCTTTCCATTGACCGTCTTGCTATATGACTCCACCAGAGTATCCTCCATCGAGTTCTGGATCAACAACTTGTAGAGGTTGTTATCCCACCTCCACTTCATCCTCAAAGTCGTGGCTTCAGCAATTCTTCGAGCATTTTTACCCTCTGGAATCAAAGGCTTAGGATCTGTCAACACATAATTGATACTCATGAGTTGAAGATTAAGGCTGACCTTTCTCTTCTAGATGTTGTAATGCTCCCCGTCAAACTTCTCAAGTTCAAAACTTGTGTCGAAAAGTTGTGCACGGTTATTCTTCATCAGAACTAAATCTTGCTTTGAGACTGTTATTCCCGAAATAGATCATTAGATGGAACTCTTGATCTCTACTAGAATACGAGTTGATGAAAGCAACGTAGCAGGCAAAATAAATAACCGCAATTCTGCTGGATTGATAAAAGCAACTTAGTAGGTAAAAAAATGATCACCGCAATTCTGCTGGATTGATTAAGATCAATATTGTTGGGGTGATAAAGATCATCGTTTCTCAAAGCAAGATTCGTCCTATTGCGATCTGCTCCCAGGAACCAGCAAGTTCGAAAGAACTTCTGGAACGCTCGCTGTCACCTCCTTTCACGAACTCGAAGAACTCCAATGGACTCCAATGGCTGCGATGGCACAACTCGCTTCGTCTCTTTATTTTAATGTAGGTCCTCAATGAAGGCACAAAGAGAGTATTTATAGGGGATGGTCGAAACCCTAATCCTGGCCGTAACTGATTGCAAAAAGATATGAGCAAATAACGAAAATATTTGAATGAATTAAATTCAAATCCCACACAAAAGATGGATCTGATTAATTGACACAATCTTTTCATAACAGCTTAAATCTTCCAATCAACCATATCATTAACCGCCTGTGCCCCTTAGCCCACTCAGCCCGTCTGCGCGTGTAGATGCAAAGCAACACAGTCGCACAGCAGCACCGCAAACATGCAGGTGCACAGCGCAGCATTGCAAGCGCGCAGCTGCACCGCAGCTCCTGAGCGTGCACCTAAGCGGCCCCTGCGCATGCGACTCACGCAGAAGACGAGCGCACGAGTGCATCAACTGCACACAAGGCGCCATGTGCCGATGCTAAGTGCAAAGTGCGCCAACAAAGTGCCCGAGCCCGAGTCCCTAAGCCCCTTCGAGGCTTAGCACCATAGGAAAATTATCCCATGAGCATAATAAAAAGCATTAATGCTTCTTTATTGGGTTAGCCTTCTTTCCACTAGAAAAATATTCCCATATGGCACCCACATGGCACCCATGTGCCACACCTCATGTGATCTCTCAACACAAGCAAAGCTTTATATAGAGATACAATCCATTTGGCCTAGGCAATGTGGGACTCTCTTTCTAGTGTCTAAGGAAAAATACCAACAAGCCTATCATCGAGATCCATCGCCATCCACACGCCATTCAAACTCCTAATTGGGTCTTGTGTATTTTCATTCATTACAACTCGATCGTTATTTTTGCATTTCTATTAATATTATTTGTGATATTTTGATAGTGATTAATTGTTTATAGATCTTTAAAAGCTTCCACGTCTATCTCCCTCCCTCCCTCCCTCCCCCCCCCCCCCCCCCCCCCCCCCCCCCCCCCCCCCCCCCCCCCCCCCAAAATCTCTAAATTCCTTAGTTTTATAGTAATCATATTTTTCATGGATATTTGTCCCGTCATATGGACTCTTTTTATACTTCTAAACTAACCATGTCTCGAAAATTTGGCTAATAAAAACACATTATTAAGCATTGTTGTGTAAAGGGTAAACATGTAAAAATTGAAACATCATGTAGGTATTCTATAAGTGAACTTTTCAGAATTACGGGGAAACAAAAATGTAATAAAAAAGATAGTTTATTTGTTTCTCGTTGTTTACTATTTCTTATTGAAGTCATCAAACTTTTTTGTTTGCCTACTTGAAGGTAAAGTAATTAAACTATTTTGATTGGCCTTAACCCAAGGATTAATTTAAATTTTGACTCAAGATCAATAAACATAGACTTGTTTTGGAAATTAAGTTCAAAACAATTCTCAAAAGATAAAAGAAAACTAGTAAACAAAAGACAAATTTTGGGGAACTCATCTATAAACAGGGTAGTTATCCAAATAATGGGCTCATCTTATATATATATGTCGCTAGTCACATGCGTTGCTAAAAAAAATTGTTCCGATATTGTTGAAATTGTTATATATATATGATTTGAATATATTTGCTCTGATATAGTTCAAAATAGTTTAAAATAATATTTTTTGTAGATATGATTTGAATATATTTTAATTTAGATTTGTTATAGAATGTTTATATTTTAATTTGGATTTGTTATAAATAAGGTGTAGATAGTTAGATAATATAAGATAGCTAAGCAATCAGTTAGTATTTTTTTTAAATTTTAAATATATATATATATATATATATTTTTAAATATATATATTTTAAAAAATATATATATATATATATATATATATATATATATATATATATATATATATATATATATATATATATTTGATATTGTTGAAAAATAGTTTAGATTAGGATTTATTATAGATATGAATTAATGTATATTTTATTTATTAGAATTTGTTATAGATATGTGCATATTTCAATTAGAATTTGTTGTAGATATATTTATATTTTATTATAATTTGTTATAGATATACGTGCATGCATATAGTTTGATAATATATTTTTTCTTAATTTTTATTACGTGAGGATATGCATACGACTTAAGCGGCTTTTTTTTAGCCATTTTTAACCTCTTTATAATAGTATATATTGGTTTACTTAACTCATGTAGAGCTCTACCGAAAACAATGGACCCAACATAAAAGGTTAAGGTTGTGTCGACGTGAAAAAAAAGGTTAGTGACTGTAAGGTAAACCAGATTTTGCAAAAATATCTAATGTTTTATAACCAACTGCCCTTCTAGAAAGAGATATCTAGTAATGGAAAAAATATGATAGGTACCGGCAACACTTGAGAAATATAAACAATAGATGGATCATTGTCAATCCGTTAGGAATCGAGATAGGAAAATAGTTGTAAGAAGCTGATGAGAACGAAACGCGAAAACCGTTTCTCCAACACAAGAAGTTACGAGAGGACCGAGCAAAAGCACACAAAACCAAATCACCAATAATCACAAAAGAACCAAATGCAAACACAAACTAAACACTCCATTAATGGAATAAAAAATACATCGACTCCTTACAAGCTTCTCACCGATCCAAACGTATTCCTACAACTCCTCGGAATAGAAAATTGATTATAGACTACGAAGATTAACGAAGAGAAAGAATTAGAAGCAGTCGTCAATCCCTCTTTCTCTCTCCCAAAAGTTGTAATCTTGAATTTTTTTTTTCATCAACTTTCATTAACCTTTTATAAACCGTTGCATGGATTAACGTTATCATATATTTGAAGTTTACAAAAAGTCCAATATATGAAAATCAATATATGGAAGTCCAATGGAAAGAAAAATAAAATAAAATAAAATAATATATATATATATATATATATATATATATATATATATATATATATATATATATATATATATATATATATATATATATATATATTCGAAAGTCAAAGATATGAAAATCAAATTATAAATAGGCTTACCATATGAAAATAATTATATGGAAAGTCCAATATATGAAAGATCCAATTATATGATCAAAATCAAAGATATGGAAATCCAATCATGTATATGTTTACCATATATGGTCCAGTATATGACGCTCGACGCACTCCCTGAGTTTCTTCGATTCACGGATGGCGCTCGTCGCACCGGGGTATTCTCCATATAGGTTGGGAACCCAACCCAACTCCAGTAAATCTTTCCCTTCCCAACTAGGTGGAGGAGCTCACCATACCGATGATCCTCCTGCAGTACTCAAACTTTCCTCTTGGTAGAACCTTGGTGAGCATATTCCCTCCATTGTTATTTGTGTGGACCTTCTCAAGCACCGCATCCTTCTTCTCAAGCACAACTCATATCCAAGGATACCGAGTCTTAATATGTTTTGACCGACTATGAAACGTCAGATTCTTCCTAAGATGAATTACACTCTAACTATTGTAAAGCAAAATGTACTGCTCTTGTTTAAGCCCAACTTCATGTAAAAATTTCTTTATTCAAACTCCTTGCGAGCCTATGTCATCGCAATATACTCTGCCTCTGTCGTAGGCAAGCAACACACTTCTGCAACCGCGACTTACAAAATACTGCTCCACCAACAAACATTATCGTATAGCCGAAGTCGATCGCTTCGTGTCTACATCTTCAGCCATATCAGTATCAGTATATCCGACTAGCTTCAGCTTGTCTCTACCAAATAAAAGCCTCCAATCAACAGCCCTGAAGGTACCGTATAATCCACTTGACCGCACTCTAATATATCCTTCCAGGATTAGAAAGATACCTGCTAACGATACTAACTGTGTGGGCAATGTCTGGTCTCCTACACACCATGGCATACATGATGCTCCCTACTGCTGAAGCATATGGAACCCGTTCTATACCTTCCTTTCCGTCCTCAATAGATGGACACTACACTATACTAAGTTTGAAATGAGCTGGAAGGGGATTGCTCACTTTCTTTTGACTCGTCTTTCCCGAAACGCTGAAGTACCGGACGAATTTACTTATTTTGGGACAAATGGAGCATCTTGTACTCTCTCTCTCGCTCTCGGCTGATCCTGTAGTGCCCCGTCCCACAAAGTCAATCGAAGGAATCGAAATGCCGATGGCGTTCGACCTTAGCCTTGCAACGACTGCTCGAAGGCTCGCTCGTCCGAGACGACTCCTCGTTCAGGTGGGGTAGTTTCGGTGAACTTGCCTCATCTTAACCTTCACATAATAAATCACATGTTTTTAACTTGCACAAGTAGGCTAATATAAAAGCTACGAACGCACATAGCTAAGGGAATAATCCCGACGGGTCAAAATATGCTAGAACTTGGAAATGGTCCCATGGCCATCTTAGAAGTGTAATCAGCGTGCTTTCAAAAGTGACACTCGAATCCTTCGTTCCCGTGGCTTGGGAGAAGAAGAGTTGGTCTAAGTTGCCAAGAAGTTATGAACGTGACCTAAGTCATAAGCGTCGTCCGCTTGAATGTTTGATAAAGCATGCACGATCCCGTCGTCCAAGGCTCAGCGTAGCCTTCGTGTATCCCGTGGTTTAAGTCGTGTTGTACGGCTTGTGGCTTAAGTCTAGGCACCCGAGAACTTGGTTGTTCAAGCCGAACGCGTGCACGGCACATTCCCTCGATGTGAAGCTTGGCGTAGCCTTTGCTCGTCAAATCGTTGTGCAAATAAGTTAAGCAAAGTTATGCCGGTCGGTCTAAGCCATTTCTAGCACTGTCCCGCTCTATCTGCGGTTGTCAAGTCGCGTAGTCCCTCGAGAACAAGGCTTATCGTATAAAGTATATAACTTGAGCGATAGCATCGTCTAGAGAACCAGGCCTGTCTAAGGCATGAGCCACGACAGATTTAGCAAGGAGTATGTCACGGTCAAAGAAAGTCCACACGACTGGTTATCGCCGAGATCGGTCCCCGCTACTTGGGAGTCTCGATAGAAAGATGGAAAGCATAGCCATGGTCAAGGAAGGACTGATAGATCGAGTTGAGTCTGCATGGTTATTGGACAACTTGTCGACAAGGTATAGTCTTCTCGAATGATCGCCGGGGCGTCGAGATCATGTCGGCTCGGGAGAAGCGCATTGCGGCTCAAGGTAGGATACTGGATAACCGCATGGAAGATTCGGTGCTTCCGGGGCTAGCTACCCGCGGAGGGACGGGCCGATATCCCCGAGCTAGTCCAAGATAGCTTGACATTGCTAGTGACCACTCATATAGATGGGTCGGCAGAATAGCGGCAAACCGTGTGTATGCCCTTGGATTGAGTCTAGAACTTGAATGCATGTCCAGTCGGTAACACAATGTCTGGGCCTAAGATTGGGTTGTAGCAGAGGCACCGTGCTTGGCACGATACTTGGCATCGGGATGTTCATGAATCGACACTATATTTCACAAGTCTTGTCTAATTTGGTTTATGAGTCGAACAGGAAGGCCGCAAGGCGGTAGCATGGATAAGTCTTGATAAGTTGTGAGGCACGGCCTCAATCTTGAAGCACGAACAAGTCTAAGCAAGGTCTAGAGGCACGACCTGCAGGAGTCATTCCCTTGACGTCGTTGGCATGAGAAGGGTCTTGAGGCACGTAAATCAAGTGAAGGTCTTGGCACGGTCGAGTTACATAAGTTTCTCCCCGGCGAGGCACTGCCTTGAATATGTTGAAGTCATGAATAGAGTATAACACGACCCTGTCATTGCGTTGCCAAGTATTGGCTGAGATGTCTTTGTCCTAAAATGATCCTAAGGCAAGACTAGCAAGACAATCGAAAGGGATTTAAGCTGCACGAACTAAATAAACGTGTCAATTTTGTATGGGTGGGAGAGGAGCTCACTACACCAGTACAGTTGAGTACTGACACCCATACAGTTTTCATGTGCAGACATAGGTAGAAGCTCGTGGCACGAAGCTCGCTTGGATGCGTCGAGGCGCAGAGTTCCTTGGCGATTCGAAGCGTGCGGCCTTGTGAAGTCAAGACTTATATGGAACATAATGTATGGACATCGCCATCCTCCAGAATCTGCACTCATAGCCTTAAAGCTTGAATCGAGAGATGAGAGAGAGCATAGTGACTTATAAAATGAGAGAAAAGAGAGCTTGAGAGACTTGTAATCATGGCCTTGTGCCCTATTGTAATCCTATTGTTTAATATCAATAAAGTGCACTTTTGAATAACTCGTGTGTTGCTTCTAAATTTCTGCTGCATGTTTCAATGTTTCTGCTTGGGACTTCTAGGCGACGACCCTGTCGCAGCCGCTGTAATCGGCCGTTATGAAACTGCCTTGCACGAGCGCAATCTAGGCTCATACGGTATCATGCCTTAGCGAGGACGATCGCTCCGAAGGGAGCGGGGCGTGACACAATGGTATCAGAGCACGGCTTTACGTCCTTGGACTTCATGTTGAATCTCTCAGTTTTGAAAGCTCGTCGTTGAAAAAGAAGTGTGCACTCTCTCTCAAATGGCCCTCGACACGTCCATACAATAAGTCTAAATATTTTCAAAAGATCGTACAAGTGTTCAATTGAACGCATCGGTGGGCCATCGTCGAACGCATCAGTAAGCCTTTGTGCCGAACGGTGTCAAACTTGACTCGATAGAAGACACATGCTAAAGTTAGCAAGTCGCGTGTGTTCCCAACTAGTCCTACGTCAAAATTAGCAAATAAGTGTACAAACTCGGAGTATAGTCCGTATGTGAAGGCTATGCACACGGCCTTTTGGCTAAGTTGTGCCGCATGTCGTACACCTCGACTTTTCGGTGCAAACGAATCGCGAGCGATATCACGTATCGCTCGGTCGAGAATGGAGATGCACTTAGAGTGTATATCGATAGGAACGCTAACGCTTAGGCATACCCGAAAGATTGGTTAGATTTTCAGGAATAGTGCGAACGACTTAGTGCGTCGAGACAACATAAGCGATTACGCTAGAAGTTCGTCGAACGAATCTGGAAGACATATTAGCAAACAATGCGAATGGAATTATGGACTAGATTGGATGGCTCGAATCCTGAGTGGTATATGGTTTGTATTGGAAATCATTCGAACAAAAATTGAGTATTAGGAGTAGCAACGAGTATGTCGGCGTGGCGACACGATCGTACAAAGCCTTAGAACGCGTCACGCCCAGTTGGTCGTGACTTCGAATGTCCCGAACGAGATGTCATTCAGACAACTTGTGAATGAGCAATACGAGTTAGAAAAATGATTCGGAACGATGAATAAAAGTGAATGTCTTGATCGAGAAAACCTAGAGGATCGCACTTATGATCTTGGATTTGGTCGAATGAAATTATAGTATATCCAATTCGGATAATAGCATCAGTTGTAAGACTTGGAGTTCATTGCAAAGGAAGATCGTCAAGTTACGTACATCATCGATGGTATTGAGGTGTATCAAAGATCGATGTACGATAACTCGGGGGTACTCTGATTCGAGGAACGATGATCGTGTAAATATCATTGTTCAGATGGATAATATGCTCATGATATTGAAATGTGTCGAGGAAAAGATAGACTTGGCTCAAGGATTTTCTAGTTGAGTGAATTACGATCAGACTATCGATCTTGGCTTGGACGAAAATAAAATATTTGGAATTGCTTCATCGATAACCACAATATTGACGTTCTTGTCTTATGCGAGCGCAACTCCAGCCTCGCACATGTGTCACGTCGGATTAGGGTGACCACTCCGTACGACCGCTAGTATGGTGATTCATACAGCGGGGGTGATCGAACTTGCATGACGTGGCAATTTGATTGCTTCGACTTGTGGTTTGATGCGAAAGTGGACTCGAGAATGACTTAGTGTGCTGAAAGATTGAACTGGAGGATTGAGTAGGTCCAACCCACGTATCGAGAATGAATTAGTCTAGACTCAAACAAGAGTTACGCTCCGATGAGAATGATTATTCTGCGGGAGCGTTGCATGATGATTCATGAACCACCGTGGATAATCAGACTCGCGTGAGATTGGGGCACAACATATTGTCAAGCTAGATGACCTCATGATCGAATACATGAATTGGTTAAAGTTGATGATTTGAACGTATCCAAATTTTTGCAGCGAATGCGTTGGTGCGAATTAGGTGATCATGCTCGATGTTTAGAAATCTGAGTGACGCAAGCTTGGGTAGAAAATCCCGTATTATCGACTTTGATTTGACTCTAGGATTGGGGTCAGTGTTGACATTATTTTTGGGGAACTATGATTCCAATTCTGACGTTGACTTAGCCTTGAGAAATGGCCTAGCGGTTAGGCGAGACGTCCATGTTGCAAGAGCTAGTACTCAAAAGATTGATCTTGAGGATTGGTATGAATGGATCAAATGATTCAAGAATAAGGAAATACCCCTCACAAGATTCGGCTGACATGCATATATTTTAGGGACGCCTAAGTATGTGCACGATGCGACTCGAGTGAGAATGTTAAATTCTCTATCATACGGCTTGGCTGAATGCATGTATTTTGGAAACGCCTGAAATGCGTGTACGATCCAACCAAGTGATACGTTGAGTTCAAGTGAGACTTGAGGAATAAAAAGTATCGATGATTTGAGTTCATGTTAAAGGGAAAGATTGATAGTAGTGCGAGCGTGGCTCGGAATCGAAGAAACGCGTAGGCGAAGTGGGTACAACGAAGAGTCCTTGGATCAAAGTGGTCCAATAGTAAGTACTCAGTTAGTTTCGAGGACAAATTTTTTTCTGAGTGGTGTATGATGTAGTGCCCCGTCCCGCAAAGTCAATCGGCGGAATCGAAATGCTGACGACGTTCGTCCTTAGCCTTGCAATGACTGCTCGAAGGCTCGCTCGTCCGAGGCGACTCCTCGCTCAGGTGGGGTAGTTTCGGTAAACTTACCTCATCTTAGCCTTCACATAATAAATCACATGTTTTTAACTTGCACAAGTAGGCTAATATAAAAGCTACGTACGCACATATCTAAGAGAATAATCCCGACGGGTCAAAATATGCTAGGACTTGGAAAAGGTTCCATGGCCGTCTTAGAAGTGTGTTTAGTGTGGTTTCAAAAATGACACTCGAATCCTTCATTCCCGTGGCTTGGAAGAAGGAGAGTTGGTCTAAGTTTCCAAGAAGTTATGAACGTGGCCTAAGTCATAGGCATCGCCCGCTTGAATGTTTGATAAAGTATGCACAGTCCCATCATCCAAGGCTCAGCGTAGCCTTCGCGTGTCCCGTGGTTTAAGTCGTGTTGTACGGCTTGTGGCTTAAGTCCAGGCACCCGAGAACTTGGTTGTTCAAGCCGAACGTGTGCATGGCACGTTCCCTCGATGCGAAGCTTGGCGTAGCCTTTGCTCGTCAAGTCGTTGCGCAAATAAGTTAAGCAAAGTTATGCCGGTCGGTCTATGCCATTTCTAGCACTGTTCCGCCCTATCTGTGGTTGTCAAGTCGTATAGTCCCTCGAGAACAAGGCTCATCATATAAAGTATAGACTTGAGCGATAGCATCGTTTAGAGAACCAGGCCTGTCTAAGGCACGAGCCACGGTAGATTTAGTAAGGAGTATGCCACGGTCAAAGGAAGTCCACGCGACTGGTTGTCGCCGAGATCGGTCCCCGCTACTTAGGAGTCTCGATAGAAAGATGGAAAGCATGGTCATGGTCAAGGAAGGACTGATAGATCGAGTTGAGTCTGTATGGTTATTGAACAACTTGTCGACAAGGTGTAGTCTTCTCGAATGATCGTCGGACCGCCGGGATCATGTCAGCCCGGGAAAAGCGCGTTGTGGCTCAAGGTAGGATACTGGATAACCACATGGGAGATTCGGCACTTCCGGGGCTAGCTACCCGCGGAGGGACGAGCCGATATCCCTGAGCTAGTCCAATATAGCTTGGCATTGCTAGTGACCACTCATATATATGGGTCGGAAGAATAGCGGCAAACCGCGTGTATGTCCTTGGATTGAGTCTAGAACTTGAATGCATGTCCAGTCGGTAACACAATATCTGGGCCTAAGATTGGGCTACAGCATAGGCACCGTGCTTGGCACGATACTTGGCATCGGGATATTCATGAATCGATACTATGTTTCACAAGTATTGTCTAAATTGGTTTATGAGTCGAACAGGAAGGCCGCAAGACGGTAGCATGGATAAGTCTTAATAAGTTGCGAGGCACGGCCTCAATCTTGAAGCAAGAACAAGTCTAAGCAAGGTCTAGAGACATGACCTGCACGAGTCATTCCCTTTACGTCATTGGCATGAGAAGGGTCTAGAGGCATGTAAATCAAGTGAAGGTCTTGGCACGGTCGAGTTACATAACTTTCTGCCCGGCGAGGCACTGCCTTGAATATGTTGAAGTCACGAATAGAGTATAGCACGACCCTGTTGTTGCGTTGCCAAGTATTGGTTGAGACATCTTTGTTCTAAAATGATCCTAAGGCAAGACTAGCAAGACAATCGAAAGGGATTTAAGCTGCATGAACTAAATGAACGTGTCAATTTTGTATGGATGGGCGAGGAGCTCACTCCACCAGTACAGTTAAGTACTGACACCCACACAGTTTTTATGTACATGCACTGGTAGAAGCTCATGGCGTGGAGCTCGCTTGGATACGTCGAGGCGCGGAGTTCCTTGGCGATTCGAAGCGTGCGACCGCGTAAAGTCAAGACTTATACGAAACATAATGTATGGACATCGCCATCCTCTAGAATCTACACCCGTAGCCTTAAAGCTTGAATCGAGAGATGAGAGAGAGCAGAGTGACTTGTAAAATGAGAGAAAAGAGAGCTTGAGAGACTTGTAATCATGGCTTGCGCCCTATTGTAATCCTATTGTTCAAAATCAATAAAGTGCACTTTTGAATAACTCATGTGTTGCTTCTAACTTTTTGCTGCATATTTCAATATTTCTGCTTGGGACTTCTGTGCGACGACCCCGTCGCAGCTGCTATAATCGGTCGTTATGAAACTGCCTTGCACGAGCGCAATGTAGGCTCTTGCGGCATCACACCTTAGTGAGGACGATCGCTCCTATGGGAGTGGGGCGTGACAGACCCTATCTCAAGAATAGCCTTCGTTGCATTCAAATCCTTCGTAGAGAGGGTCGTACCTAGTTGATACTTCAAATCCACTATCCTGATGGCATTCCGACCCACCAATAACATATCATCCACATAGAGCATTAATATGATGAAATCATCCTTAGCTAGCAAAGTACCTCACATACACACGGTGCTCCGACGTTGTCATACCTAACCATGCTCCCCCATAAATGACTCAAACTTTATGTACCACTACCTCAAAGACTACTTCAGAACATGCAGACTCTTCCTTAACCGGCAGACCAAGTGTGACTTGTCCTTCTCGCAGAATCTCTCTGGCTACTCCATGTATAACTCCGATCATCTAATAACCATAGAGGAATGATATCTTCACGTCCATCTGCTTAACCTCCAAGTTGAAACTGACTGCAAATGCTAGCACCACCCGGATAGATGACAATTTGATGACTAACAAAAAAATATTATCGAAATCAACTTGCATGCATCAACCTTTTATAACCCTTTCATGAATTAGGGTTATAATATATTGAAAATCTATATGTGGAAGACCAATATATATGAAAAATCCGATATATTCAATGATATATATATATATATATATATATATATATATATATAATATATATATATATATATATATATATATATATATATATATATATATATATATATTTTTAATGATATATATATATAAAAAAAAATATTATATAATTATTTATTTATTTATTATATATATATATATATATATATATTATATATATTTTTAATATATATATATATATATATATATATATATATATATATATATATATATATATATATATTTTAATATATATATATATATATATAATATATATTTTATATATATATATATATATATATATATATATATATTAAATATATATATATATATAATATATATATATATATATATATATATATATCTCTTCAAGTCAAAGATATGAAAATTCAATCATATATCGGCTTACCATATATGGAAGTCTATTTATATGGAAAGTCGCATATATGAAAGATCCACTTATATGATCAAATCAAAGATATGGAAACCCAGTCATATATATGTTTGCCATATATGGTCCAATATATTGCACTCGACGCACTCCTCGAGCTTCTCCGATACACGAATAGCACTTATCACACTCTGGGATTCTCCACATAGGTTGGGAACCCCACCCAACTCCAACAGAAGCGACGGAAGTTACAGTTTTTGAGAGAATACCAATATAACATCAATCCTCCTCGCAAAGTCAAGTGTTTGTTTTAATGGCAGAGCCTCCACACCGTACCAGGGCAACACATGTTCCAAATGTTAGGTTGTGTGGAGCCTAATTGGTTTCCCCCTCCCCCCTCCAAATTTATTCCAAATGTATGATAGTATTTCATGATATATAATTAAGTCATTCTAATATCCTATGCCTATAAAAGGAGTATTAGGACGCATGCAACTTGTAAATTATCTTAATTAGAATATAGTAGAAATTTTGCTTGTAGCAGTCGTTGACATAGCTTCTCGATTTGAGAAGTAAACCACGTTAAATTTTGTGTTCTTGTACATTTTGTTTTTCTCTTCTCTGTTGTTCTTTTTCGTGCACATCGCAAAGGGGTCAAAAATATCTACACAAAATTCATCTTGTGCTTTTAAGCAGGTCTTAGAAACAGTTATAATGTTGCATAAATTCATCTTTCAGTCTGTGAGACGGGCATTGGATGTGTTTGATTGTGTGTCAAAATACATTTTGAAATTTAACCCTGTATCCTTATCATAGCTCTAGAATTTTGGTGTAGTGATACAAATTTGATGTCGAGAGAAGGGGATCGGCCGCACGGATTTTAATATCCCTAAGTTTTTTTTAGCACATATGGTTTTCTGCTTGACTAATTAAATTAAAAAACCCCATCTACTAGCTCAACAAATGATTTATAAAGTAATGTGTATAGCATACGTGCACAACTGAATATATATATATATATATATATATATATATATATATATATATATATATATATATATATATATTATATATATATATATCAGCTAATATAAGAATTGATAGGCTGTTGTTGGAATATAAGTACACGTGCACACTATGTTCAATGAGTAAAATTTGTCCAATATTAACACAATACCATCAGTAGAATCTATAACTGGCTACTACAAATATGAATCATATCTCAAAACCTTAGAAAAAAAAACAAAATATTCAGTAACAAAATAACTGGAGAACTTATACGTTCATTCTTATAAACACTACGATAATAGAAGTTGGTTTCTCAAAATTAACTGCAATTTTACAAATTTCTTTTGAACATAGCTTTTTTGTATTAAGTAAAAAAATGAAGGTTTACATGAAAGAAAAATAGTGAACATACATTAAACTTATCTACAGAAGAAGCCATAAAGATATAGAAGTTTCAATAAGCAAAAATTGTGCAGTTTATACATATGATAGATTTGATGATAAATTGAACTTCAGAGGGAAATATAAGTGATAAAAATTATGTACACTATGAAGTTTGCAACAAAAGATAGTTTTAAAGCTTGTAGTAATTTTTGAATGTAATCTACATTCAAAAGAACAAAATCCTTGTAATGGCAAACTATTAATCATGTTTGAAGATGACTTCTTTAAGAAGTTGATGGCCTCTAATTCAAGAAATGGTCATTAGCTATGTAAAACCCCTATTTTTAAAATTATTTATTATTATTTTATTAGACTTCAAATTTAATTTATACAATTTATGGTTTTTTATTAATTATTAAAAATGATCTTAGCCATTGTTGTGTTTTGAGCACAAGGCGACCATGAATTTTGGCACGAAAGTTGTAGCAGTGTGCTTTGACCAGTATATTAGCCATGTCGTGGGAGGCCTAGCCATAGTTCAGTCCGAACTAGAAAAACCAGGCCGAGTTGTGAAGTAACGCATTTAAAATATTTTATTTAGATATTATTTTATATATTGATTTTTAGATGACCCGGTTTGTCCAAACCAGTCCGAACTGGGCCCGAACTAATTTAAGCCCATGTAAGCAGGTAGTGTGACCAAATGTGGCCATGCGGGCATATTTTATATATGTACAAATATTTTCTAAATTATTTTTGAACCTTATGTAAAATTCTTAATTATTTAATTATTTGTACAATTATTGGTATTTTATTATTAAAAATAGTTTGTAACGTTGTACAATTTTTGAACTCGAAAAAGGTGTATGGTATAAGTTCACCAAAACCACCATAGGACTATTTTTGTTATTTTATATTTTTAAAGTTATTTTTATGGTGATTAAATATACATATTCATTACTAGTAGATATCATTAATATTTGTTGTCCTAATTATGGTCAATTGAATTTGTATATATAAAAATATCTTTAAGTACATTATATATATGGATGGATAATATTACTTTTTATTTTAAAATTTTTGAAGATTTTATGGTGAATATATGGATATATATATATATTTGTATAGATATATACATATAATGAATTAAGCTTTTGGTTTAAAGAGTTTTGGAAAAGAAAAAAAAAGGAATATGTGGTCAGCCCCACAAGTGGGAACCGACCACATGCACCCAAGCAAAGAATAATCCGCAAGCAGCAGCATGCCTTATGCGTTCCACACCCAAAATAAGTAGCAGCAGCTGCTAAGCTTGGCCGACCCCCTAACCCCATTACATATAGATACACATATATTCATATATATATATATATTTAACTCTCAAAAGAAAAACCCTAATCTCCTCCTCCTTCCTCCTCTTTCCTCCTCCATCCTCCTCCCTCTCCTCGGCATGAGTGTCCATCCTCGTCGGAGCGACAGCAGTCCCGTCTCCCGGTCGTCACGAAGACAACAACAACAACAATTTTCCACTTTAAGGTATCCCACTTTTTCGATCTATATCTCCCTCATTTAAACCCGTTTTTAGATCCGTAAATTCGTGTAGAAAGCCCACATGACCCTCTTCGAGATCCCCTAGGTGGATTTCGACATGGCCATCCAACTTGCTCAAAAAATCGAGACGAAGTTGTACAAAAACTACTTTTCTGGAATATTAAAAACTGTTTTAAAACACCAACTTGTCGGCCACTTTTCTTTCTGTACAATAGGATTTTGTAGAAGCTAATTGAAGGCAGAGAATAACAACATAACCGAGATTGTAATGCATTGTCTGGATTCACCTTTCATTTAGTATGTAGAAAGTTACACGTAGTTAAAGTTCTCAAAAAAATTGTAAATTATGTTTTCGAAAATTAGAAAAAAATATCCCGATACGGCGTCCGTCCCGACAAACCGGACGACGTGGTCGCATACTATATGCATCGAAAGGCGCGTATAGATGTTGTCGACGTGCGGGAACTGACGAAATCTAATTTTGTTGCATATGCGCGACGAAATCAGTACGTATCCGTCGAGATACCCCCGTATCGACCCTTTCTAAATTAAGTCACAACTTTGTGCACACTCATCAAATCGTGACGAAACTTACGCCATTGGACTCGAAATATTTTTTTGGTCCTGTGAGCCAAGTTTGGTTCAATTCTGAGAAGGTTGATCGGAACACCATTTTAGCGGGCCCACAATCCTACTCAACGGACGATTTTGTGCACGGCCCACCGGAATCTAAAATTGGACATACCATTGAATTTGTCTCATCAAAACAAATCCGTAGACATGTAGTTTGACGACTTTAGAGACCGTAGATAGTGGCACGTATTTCGGTGCAAAGCGGGTCCAACGACGGACATTATTTTGACCCGAAATAACAATTTTGCCCTTGTTCCAGAATTTAACTTTTGGACAGGTGTTTTCTAGGCATACTTATATTTTAAACTCGTTTGTGATGTTTGTTGCAGCATCCGGAGTCATCTGCGGGATTTGGCTTTTCTTGCTTCGTTTATTTGTCTGTTCGAGCTACTGGATTATTCTCTTTTCTACATAACCTCAGGCAAGATACCTTGCCATTATACTATTTATATTCAGTTTGCATTTTATTACATATCACTTTTCATTTATTTCCAGTTCTTACCGTTCTTGATTTACTATCTGCTGAGTGATATTAGATATACTTTGTTATTATCCTTTGATTGCATGTGGACTTAGAGTTAAGAGACTACCGTTTGTAGTGTATTACATATACCTTGACACAGTTGTACCACGAGGATGTGTAAGAAGAGTAGTATGTAGAGGTTCTTGCGTATGGGCTGATCCCCAATACGCATGCGTTAGGGCTAACTGCTAATAGAGGCATGTTAGGAGACTTAGCAGTTAGTAGAGGTGTATGAGTCATGGATGTGACTCTGTTAGGCATTGGATGGAAAGAATAGTTCCTTAACGTATGGGCCAAGTATGCACTTTTCTATTGTCGGTTATCTCCACGGGAGATACGGTCCTAGATCCTGATACCTGATTTACTGTTGGCCTCTGACATTCGATGAATGTTATGCTTTGAGGTCCCTGGTATCCTGGTGGGACCATACCTGAGATTACTGCTACTGAGCCAGAGTGCCAATGCGTTGAAGGTTTGTTCTTACTGCATAAACATATTAGAATGGTCAGGTAACCATCGTCAAATGTCATATCACCCCGTCCCATTAGTAGCTTGGGACAATGTCTCATCGTGGCATAGTGTACTACCCCTTGTCTTTGTTTGGTTGTAGGGGTAGTCTACTGTTTCGATGATGAGACATTGGATCTTGTTGCGAGTGGGACTATTTACTTTACTTGTGATTTATGATATGGTGTATATATTCAGTTATGTGGCATGTTCTTTATGTATCTTGTTACGTCCCTCTGAGGACCTGGTTATCTCTCCAGGTGTGTGCTTCTATGATATTGCAGGTATTCTAGCCAAGGTTGCGATCTTCTCTATTCATTCGGAGATGACGTGTCTTGGGTCTTTCTTTGCTACTCCCGCCAAATTATTTCCATTTCCATGTATATTTTTCCTGACTTGTTGGTAGTAGATTTGTCTCCGCCCAACGTATTGTACGAAGACTTATTACAGTTGATTATATGATATCTTTTATTCTTCATTTGTGGATGAGATTAGATTGCTCTTGGTTTAATGCATTTTACAGCTTATGTATTCATACGAGATTTCCATATATTGGAGTATACTTCGTATGTATTCAGCTGGCATGTCGATGTATCTAGTCCTACGTATTTTAGGACTGGGGCGTTACATATAAATGTGGTGGCCCATGCAAATCGAGTTTGTCACTTCGGTTACGTTATTGTACCGATGTGAGCCTGCAACATAGGATTAGAATCTAGAAATCTCATCCATACATCTTGACCTCTTTCCTTGGCTTCAAATTTCAAACTCTCGTTCGACCTCCTTGAATTGCATATTGCTTGATTCCTTTCTACCGTTGATTTTTATTTTCGTACTTTGTGTCAACTAGGAAGATGACTACACTACTGTATACTCATAGGTCAAACACATGGCTAGAATGGTTATATTGGCAATTGGAATACATTTAAGACTCTAATTGAGTTAAAAAGGCTTTTTTCGAAAGTGTGATTTAATGATTAGTAATTTGTAAAGTAGGATATTACCAAGGAAAGTTTTAATCTTGAGATTTCTAAATAGTAAACACCATAGGATTAATACTACAGGAAGGAAATATATATATATATATATATATATATATATATATATATATATATATATATATATATATATATATATATATATATATAAATATATATATATATAGCTAAATATAGCTAAATTCTTTATATCATTGATTTAAGAAATTGATTGGCTTTTTGAGATTTGATATTTATGATTTATTGGGTTATAGCTATACATCTTTGCAAAAGTATAAAATTGATTTGCTTTTCGAATTGTGATATTTATAAGTTTTGGGTGACAGATATACATCTTTGAACAAATATAAAATTTATTTAATTTTCGAGTTTTAATATTTATGATTTGTTGTATTATAATTATACACCTTTGAACAGTTATAAATTGGGTTTGAAAATGATCTTAGATTTCAAATGTCGTTGTAGAAATTATTTAAATTTGCGTCGTACAACTTACGATTTTCGTGTTTAGTAAATTTTGAATTTTGAGTGGAAATAATAATGGTGAATTTTGGTTTAAAATATTTGAAAGTTATGAAAATAATTTTTGAAAATTTTTATTTTAAATTGTGTCCTATGATTGAGGATTTACAAATCTATTTAGATTTTGGGGTTTTTTTTTAAATTGTGAATTTGGATATCAAATTTCGTAAAAAAAAATGAATTTTGACTGATAAGATTATTTGAAAATTTAGTTAAATGTTGGATTGCTAATATCACAAATTTTAAAATAAAATAAAAAATATATTAATGATGTGATAAGGTTATTTTGATTGATCAAATAAAGTTACCATTTAAAAGTGGTTATTATGTTGTAATGACTTAGTATGAATAGAAGTTGTAATTGATGAGTGCATTAGAATATTGTGCTAAAATTTTGAGATTGCTTTGTATGTGCTAGAAATTTTTATCTGGAGGAGCTATTAACTTTTTGTAGAGTTTTAAAGTTATGATTGATTATGGATATTTTATATATAGATTCATGATTTATGAACTCTTAAGTTTAGAAGTTGAATTGAAAATGTAAAATTTTAAAAAAGTCAGTATAACAATTTGCTTTGAGATTCATGATAGTGATTTAAAAAAAATTTCATGATAAATTTGAACGGCTTGGAGTTAATACAAATTTTGGTGGTTTATTTTTGAAAGTTTATTTTTTTAAAACTTTTGTAGGATACTTGAGCTAAAATTTTAATGGTAGGCCCCAAGATAACCCTACTGAGTATTCCACACTAATTGCCATGTCACTCATGACCATGATAGTAGTATATACACAAGTGTTGTTAGTCATCTATCCAGCTATGTGACTGTATTTCCACCTCGACTTACTCGACCTTCCTTCAATTCTAGATCTTTTAATTGCGACCTTCTAACCCATTTGCAATTTGAATAATGAGTTAATGGTTCCTTAACTGTATTCATCTAGGAGACTATCTTCTCTCCGGAATTGTGTTCCTAAATTATTTTTACGAGATTCTTTAATTAATTTTATTTCATGCTTTAACTTGATCTTCTTTATTTTTATGCATTAATTATCACCCCGTGAACTCCCACTTTCTATTTTTGATCTTCTGGCATCCCCTACCGTGACTTGTATATTTGGAGTACAATACTAAACTTTTTCTCTCAATAAATTTTATATGTAAGACCTAGACAAGCCCACCTTCATGTAGATATATCATGTCCCACTAGAACACGTCTCCTTGTACACTATTTTCATGATATGACCTTCTGATCAAAATGGCTAAATTATAACCTTTACCATGATACCGATATATTTTTGACCACGGATAGGGATTCCATCTCGACTCAATTCTTTCGACCGATATGCGATTTTGTTCTACTTAATTCCGTAAATGCTCAAATTTGTGCTTTATCTTGATTGCTTGACCCATTGTCCCACCACACTACTAGTTTAACTCTTATAAGTTGGGTAGAATACATGAAGACCTAACAAACCCTTTGTCCTTGTGACCCTATTGATGAGTTCACTTAGACTAAAATTCAGAGGACCTTAACTTATCTAGACAACCAAACCGTAAGTAAAGAAAACTAGGACAACTATATAGGCCCACACTTCGGACAAGACTCGATTTTAAAAGATCTTGGACTATTTAAAATTTCCTTCATCAGTACCTCCCTTGCTCATATTTTGACTATCTCATGCTGCTAATGTAGCTTCAGTTTTGCAAGCTTATTTCTTTACCAAGCTTGATCATAACATATTTTATTGGGTGCACCCACTAACATATTGTCTAATCAGAACCGGTGCATGATGGTCTGATCAACCTATTGCACTTTGGTTCGCTTATCACATATTATTCTACGTGGATGGAGATATAGTAAACTTGCCTTAGAGTCTCATCCGCGACAGCATTGACAACTCTCGTTCGAATTATTTCCGTCGCCTATGAACCTCGTATTTTGTACTAAATAGCATCATCTTTGAACTCTTTTTGTTGTGGGCTTTACTTACTTTAGAAAGACCAGACACTGTACTTGATAGATAGACACAAGATATCATCTTTAGTTGCCCTATCAGTTATTTATACACAAGTGTAGATAGCCACCGACCGACTGATGTGGCTATATCCTCGCCTTTAACTACTCCTCATTTCTTCAACCCTAGAATTATTACCGTGTCCTTCCAATTATTCTTGAGCATTCGAGAATGATTCTAATCATTCACTTAAATCAAACTCTCAATCGAGGTGATTAGTATCCAGTTTCTCTCTAGGAACCACATCTCCCAAATGTCTAAATTATTCTCTTTGATCTACTCAATTTCTTATTACTCTCCAAATTGGATTATCGAAATTTTGTCACCTTCATTAATTAGCAACCCTTATTCAATTCCATAACCAAGATATTTTTTGTATATATCGACTCCACAATTTTCTAATGCATGGTTGTGTTGAACGTCATTTTATCGCCTCCTCCAAAATTTAATTGTATTTTGGTATTGACGAACTCTTCCTATCCCTCAACCCTATCTACCCTATTAAACCTAAATTTCGAGGACGAAATTCTTGTAAGTTGGGTATGATGTAAACCCCTATTTTTTTAAATTATTTTTTTATTATTTTATTAGACTTCAAATTTAATTTATACAATTTATGGTTTTTCATTAATTATTAAAAATGATCTTAGCCATTGTTGTGTTTTGAGCACAAGACGACCATAAATTTTGGCACGAAAGATGTAGCAGTGTGCTTTGACCAGTATATTAGCCATGTCGCGGGAGGCCTAGCTATAGTTCAGTCCGAACTAGTTTGTCCAAACTAATCCGAACTGGGCCCGAACCAATTTAAGCCCATGTAAGCAGGTAGTGTGACCAAATGTGGCCATGCGGGCATATTTTATATATGTACAAATATTTTCTAAATTATTTTTGAACTTTATGTACAATTCCTAATTATTTAATTATTTGTACAATTATTGGTATTTTATTATTAAAAATAGTTTGCAACGTTGTACAATTTTTGAACTCGGAAAAGGTGTGTGGTATAAGTTCACCAAAACCACCATAGGACTATTTTTGTTATTTTATATTTTTAAAGTTATTTTTATGGTGATTAAATATACATATTCATTAGTAGACATCATTATTATTTGTTGTCCTAATTATGGTCAATTGAATTTGTATATATATAAATATCTTTAAGTATATTATATATATGGATGGATAATATTACTTTTTATTTTAAATTTTTTGATGATTTTATGGTGAATATATGGATATATATATTGTATAGATATATACATATAACAAATTAAGCTTTTGGTTTAAAGAGTTTTGGAAAAGAAAAAAAAAGGAATATGTGGTCGGCCCCACAAGTGGGAACCGACCACATGCACCCAAGCAAAGAATAATCCGCAAGCAGCAGCATGCCTTATGCGTGCCACACCAAAAATAAGTAGCAGCAGCTGCTAAGCTTGGCCGACCCCCTAACCCCATTACATATAGATACACATATATTCATATATATTTAACTCTCAAAAGAAAAACCCTAATCTCCTCCACCTTCCTCATCTTTCCTCCTCCATCCTCCTTCCTCTCTTCGGCATACGTGACCAACCTCGTCGGAGCGACAGCAGTCCCGTCTCCCGGTCGTCACGACGACAACAACAACAACATTTTTCCACTTTAAGGTATCCCACTTCCCCGATCTATATCTTCCTTATTTTAAATCTGTTTTTAGATCCGTAAATTCGTGTAGAAAGCCCACATGACCCTCTTCGAGATCCCCCAGGTGGATTTCGACATGGCCATCCAACTTGCTCGAAAAATCGATACGAAGTTGGAGAAAAACTACTTTTCTGGAATATTAAAAAATGTTTTAAAATACCAACTTGTCCGCCACTTTTCTTTCTGTACAATAGAATTTTGTAGAAGCTAATTGAAGGCAGAGAATAACAACATAACCGAGATTGTAATGCACCATCTAGATTCACCTTTCATCTAGTATGTAGAAAGTTACACGTAGTAAAAGTTCTCAAAAAAATTGTAAATTCTGTTTTCGAAAATTTGAAAAAAATATCCCGATACGGCGTCCGTCCCGACAAACCGGACGACGTGGCCACACATTATACGCATCAAAAGGCGCATATGGATGCTGTCGACGTGTGGGAACTGACGAAATCCAATTTCGTTGCATATGCACGACAAAATCAGTACGTATCCGTCGAGATACCCCCGTATCGACCCTTTGCAAATTCAGTCACAACTTTGTGCACACTCATTAAATCGCGACGAAACTTGCGCCATCGGCCGAGCGATACTCCGAGCGCGTCTTTGAAAGTCTAAGTCGATGCAAGGCTTGCATTGGCCCGTCAAGATGAATCCAGACTTAGACTTTCAAAGACGCGCTCGGAGTATCGCTCGGCCGATGCGAACATCGCTAAGGTGGGTGGCTCCGATGAACCCGTCTTTGCTTAGCCTAAACACATAACAATGCGGACACTATCACGAGAATCGCTAGGCAATAACACCGTACATGCTAATAAATGACTCAACGCACCTAGCTAAGGGAATAATCCCACCTTGCATGCTTGCATAGAATATGGAAAGGAACATGGAAAATATGAGAACTCTAGCACCGCGCTCCATGCTCGTGCTACGGCACAAGCTTACGTTCAAGTCCCTTACGCGTTCAACAATGAAACAATGAATGGATTACAACAATGAAACGGAAAGACTATCAACATAGTCGTTCCAAGTAGAGTATAGCAACATGGAAAGACTATGGGACCGATGGGTCGCCAAGGCGACTCCCGCACTGGGAGTTGCGTAACGAATGAATGAATGAATCAACGAATGAATGAATGAATGAATGAATGAATGAATGAATGAATGAATACGTGAATGAATCAATGAACAAATGAACAAGTGAAAGAAGGAAAGAAATGAAAGAATAAATGAAAGATAAGAAAGAAAAGAATGGTTAGCGACAGGTGTGACGGGCACGTGCAACGGGGCTCGCTACCCGCGCTGCACGGACGCCAACCTGGTCGATAACGTATTGTGGCTAAGGGTTAGCCTACGGCTCGGAGACAGCCGTTAAGTTAAAATGACAATAAAATACGAAATGGTCGTGGACGGCTCGTGCACGAGTGAAAAGGGATTCCAATGGCAACGAACGACGATTTCGTGGCCGGCCTAGGCGGAATCATGGCCTACGGGCGGACAGGTGTGCGGGCTTGGGCACATAACCAAACGTAGGGCCGGTTATTCAATAGTCTATCAAGGTGTACCAGCCATCACGCTTGATAGATGAGAATGCCACAGGGAAAAATGTCCAAAAATGGCTGACATGCCAGCGACCGGTGCATATAGATTTAAGTGGGCTTTGCTGGTGGCAATCCACGTGCAAGTCCTTGCATTAAATCAAAGTAATCTAAGTTAACTTAACGAAGCACCCTCTGAACAGACATTGAATGTAACAACAAATGATCAAAAGTACTTCGACAAAGGAGTTAGAAAACACGCCTACGACGCGCTAGGACCTGAGGCAGGGACACGCACTTGACATTGAAAGTTCATATGAATCACGTTAAGTTATTTCCTATGAATTGTTGACTAACTTGGTTTACTTTGGACAGGGAAGGCCGGACGGTAAGTATGGGTAAGTCATGCATATATTTTCATGCGACATATGTATTCGACAACACGAGATAGGCTATGAAATATGCCATGAAACTGATCCTAAGGCAAGATTAGAAAGATAATGAATGATAGAGATGCACAAAAGTAAATGGAACGTGTTTGGTAATGATAGCGTTGTGGGCGAGCTAGCCTCCCCACCGGTACATAATAATGTACTGATAACCCCACAGTCTGCTTGCAGGAAGCAGGAAACGTCGGCGGGTGCGGAGCTTCCATCGAACGTGCTAAGGCGCGGAGCTATCTCTGGAGCCTTGGAGCGTTGTAAGGAGCTGAAGCACCATATACGGGACATAATGTATCGGAACATCGCCATGAATCATTCCATCTTGTAAGCCACTTGGCACGCCTTTTATGTTTCAGAGAGAGAGAGCTTGAGCGATTTATAATATCGGCCTAGCGCCGCTTGTAAACTTCTTGAAAATCAATGAAAGAGTTTGAATTTGCTTCAACTTGTGTTTATTTACTTTCCGCTGCAAATGGGGACACTCTGTGCGACTCTGTGGCCTAGCTCAAATCGGCCGTTTCTGGACTTCGCCTTACACGGGCGCAACCTAGGCTCGTGCGACATCACGCCTTAGCGAGGACGATCGCTCCTACGGGAGCGGGGCGTAACATAGTGGTATCAAAGCACGGCTTCACGTCCTTGGACTTCATTTCGATTCTTTCAGCTTTGAAAGCTCGGTTGGAAACAAAAGAAGTGTACGCTCTCTCTCATTGTGCCTTGGGATATTCCATACAATAAGTCTAATATTTTCAAAAGCTCGTACAAGTACTCGGTTGAACGGGATCGATAGGCGAAGGCCTTTGTGCCGAACGATGTTAAACATGACTCGATAGAGAACACATGCTAAGTTAGCAAGTCGCGTGGATGCCCAAATAGTCCTACGTTGACATTAGCAAGTGAGCGTGTAAACTTAGATATAACTCGCACGAGATGGTTATGCGGCACAACTTAGTCCGCGTGTCGTACACTTCGACTTTTTGGTGCAATCGAGTTGCGAGCGATATCAAGTACCGCTCGGTCGGGAACGAAGCTACACTTAGAGTGTATATCGATAGGAACGCTATCGAGTTCATGCTTAGACGTGCACGAAAGATTGATTTAGATTTTGAGGAACGGGCGAACGCACGATTGAACATATCGAGTGGGAATCGAATGGTCTCTTGATAAATTATAGAATGGCTTGAACCCGAGTGGTGTATGTGATAGCTTCGAAAAAGGATAAGAGTGAGTGTCGACAACTAGTCGAGTGGCTCGAACCCTGAGTGGTGTATGGACGTTATAGAAATTGTTCGAGCGAGACTACAAGATATACGGATAGAACGGGTATGTCGACGAGGCGATGCGATCGCGCAAAGCCATTAGAATGCGTCATGCTTAGTTGATCGTGACTTCGAATGTCCCGAACGAGATGTCATTCGGACAACTTGTGAATGGGCAACGCATGTTAGAAAACGATTTGGAACGATGAATGAAAGTGAATGGTCTTGATCGAGGAAACTTAGAGGATCGCGCGTACGATTTGGGATTGATTCAAATGAAATGTGACTTGAGTTTTGAACAACGATCTTGAAATGAGCTTGAGGAATATCGATCGAACTTGATCTCGAATATTGAGGAAATTGTAGATTATCCAACTCGGACAATAGCATCAGTCGCATGACTCGAAATTGGTTGCAAAGAAAGATCGTCAGGTTACGCATATCGTCGATGGTATTGAGGCGTATCAAAGATCGATATGCGATAATTCGGGGGCACTCTGACTCGGCGAATGACGGTCGTGCAAATGTCATTGTTCCGTTGGACGCTATACTTGAAATGTTAAAAATGTGTCGAGGAAAAGATAGATTTGGCTCGAGGATTTTCTAGTTGAACGAAATATAAATAGACTATCGAATTGATTTGGCTTGGATGAAAAATGTGAATGCTTGGATTTGCTTCGTTGACAACCACAACGTTGACGTTCTTATCTTATGTGAGCGCAACTCCAGCCTCGCACATGCGTCGCAGCGGATTATGGCGATCACTCCGCGTGAGCGCTGATATGGTGATTCATACAGCGGGAGTGATTGAACTTGGATGGTGTGGCAATCTGATTGCTTCGACTTGTGGTTTGACGCGAAGGTGGACTCGAGAATGAATTTGTGTGCTTGAAGAATTGAACTTGAGGATTGAGTAGGTCCAATCCGCGTATCGAGAATGGGTTAGTCAAAAAACTCAAACAAGAGTTACGCCCCGATGAGAATGATTAGTCTGCGGAACCGCTGCATGGTAATTCATGAACCGCCGTGGATAATCGGACTCGCGTGAGATTGGGACACAACATATTGTCAAAGCTAGACGGCCTCATGATCGAATACACGAATTGGTTAGAGTTGGTGATTTGAATGGATTCGAATATGCGCAACGAATACATTGATGCGAATAGGTGATCGTGCTCGATGTTTAGAAATCTGAGTGACGCGAGCTTGGGTAGAAAACTCTCGTACTACCGACTTTGGTTTGACCCTAGGATTGGGGTCAGTGTTGGCATTATTATTGGAGAACTGTGATTCCAATCCTGACATTGACTTAGCCTCAAAAAGAAATAGCCTAGCGGATAGGCGGACGACCCTATACCGAGTGATTGAACCTGTGCGATTGATATTAGAGTATCGCCTGGACGAACGATAGACTTGGGGCAACAAGACTTAGAGTAGGACGGAAAATTAGGAGTGTGTGTGAACGACAACGAGAATGGCCCCAAACGAAGGGAATGATAGGAATGGATGACACGCAAGTAAAGTTGGGATAATGAATTGAATCGTTGATAGGAAGAAATACTCGATGATGGTGCAATACTTGGTCTTGAATCGGACGGAAATTACTTAGACTTGGTCGACTCCGCTAAGAAGAAATCATACTGATTTCGTGGACAAGAACGCTTGAGAAGCGAATCGAATAATCTCGAGGACCGAGATAAACGATATGTGATACACACGTGAGTTCGGTTTTAAATCAAAGTTAGCAAAACGATCGGCAAATCAAAACTATCACGAGTAGCTTGTCCGACTTCGCTAGTCGCTAAGCTTGGTTGAAATGTACGTATTCGGGGGACGCCTTGAATATGTGCATGATCCAAACTCAGCGATGTGAGGAACTCGAATGCAGCTGCAAGTGGGTGTTGAGATGCGCAAGAAGGAATGAGTGAGTTAGCCTCAGTCTACGACTCTCGAGTTTGATAAAATACAACGCACCTCGTGCGACCATTTCAGTCCCATGACACGTCGAAATAGCAACCAAGTCGAAGAAACGCTTGAATTGAATATGCACCATCAACTCTGAAATGAATGAAAAGTTATCCAATAAAATCGACCAAACGTATGCGATACGGAACTTGAAATGTTATCGAGTATAGTTCGGTGCCATAGAATGATAGAGCCATCCGACAGGAATTGTCTAAGAAATACGGCAACACGAGTTAAGGAATGGTAGGATGACCTGCACTCAGGAAGTCTCGAGGATGAGACTTGTTTTGAGTGGTGTATTATGTAATGACCCGCTCCGCCCTAGCGGAACGCCGATTCAAACGGCAAGTGCAACGACTCAAACGAGCCGTCGACCCGAAGAGTTGGCATCGACTTAATGAAAGAATCTATACAAGGCTTGCATTGGCCCGTCAAGATGAATCCAGACTTAGACTTTCAAAGACGCGCTCGGAGTATCGCTCGGCCGATGCGAACATCGCTAAGGTGGGTGGCTCCGATGAACCCGTCTTTGCTTAGCCGAAACACATAACAATGCGGACACTATCACGAGAATCGCTAGGCGATAACACCGTGCATGCTAATAAATGACTCAACGCACCTAGCTAAGGGAATAACCTTGCATGCTTGCATAGAATATGGAAAGGAACATAGAAAATATGAGAACTCTAGCACCGCACCCCATACTCGTGCTACGGCACAAGCTTACGTTCAAGTCCCTTACGCGTTCAACAATGAAACAATGAATGGATTACAACAATGAAACGGAAAGACTATCAACATAGTCGTTCCAAGTAGAGTATAGCAACATGGAAAGACTATAGGACCGATGGGTCGCCAAGGCGACTCCCGCACTGGGAGTTGCGTAACGAATGAATGAATGAATCAACGAATGAATGAATGAATACGTGAATGAATCAATAAACAAATGAACAAGTGAAAGAAGGAAAGAAAGGAAAGAATAAATGAAAGATAAGAAAGAAAAGAATAGTTAGCGACAGGTGTGACGGGCACGTGCAACGGGGCTCGCTACCCGTGCTGCACGGACGCCAACCTGGTCGATAACGCATTGTGGCTAAGGGTTAGCCTACGGCTCGGAGACAGCCGTTAGGTTAAAATGACAATAAAATATGAAATGGTCGTGGACGGCTCGTGCACGAGTGAAAAGGGATTCCAATGGCAACGAACGACGATTTCGTGGCCGGCCTAGGCGGAATCATGGCCTACGGGCGGACAGGTGTGCGGGCTTGGGCACATAACCAAACGTAAGGCCGGTTATTCAATAGTCTATCAAGGTGTACCAGCCATCACGCTTGATAGATGAGAATGCCACAGGGGAAAATGTCCAAAAATGGCTGACATGCCAGCGACCGGTGCATATAGATTTAAGTGGGCTTTGCTGGTGGCAATCCACGTGCAAGTCCTTGCATTGAAATCAAAGTAATCTAAGTTAACTTAACGAAGCGCCCTCTGAACAGACATTGAATGTAACAACAAATGATCAAAAGTACTTCGGCAAAGGAGTTAGAAAACACGTCTACGATGCGCTAGGACCTGAGGCAGGGATACGCACGTGACATTGAAAGTTCACATGAATCACGTTAAGTTATTTCCTATGAATTGTTGACTAACTTGGTTTACTTTGGACAGGAAAGGCCGGACGGTAAGTATGGGTAAGTTATGCATGTATTTCCATGCGACACATGTATTCGACAACACGAGATAGGCTATAAAATATGCCATGAAACTGATCCTAAGGCAAGATTAGAAAGACAATGAATGATAGAGATGCACAAAAGTAAATGGAACGTGTTTGGTAATGATAGCGTTGTGGGCGAGCTAGCCTCCCCACCAGTGCATAACAATGTACTGATAACCCCACAGTCTGCTTGCAGGAAGCAGAAAACATCGGCAGATGTGGAGCTTCCATCGAACGTGCTAAGGTGCGGAGCTATCTCTGGAGCCTTAGAGCATTCAAGGAGCTGAAGCACCATATACGGGACATAATGTATCGGAACATCGCCATGAATCATTCCATCTTGTAAGCCACTTGGCACGTCTTTTATGTTTCAGAGAGAGAGAGCTTGAGCGATTTGTAATATCGGCCTAGCACCGCTTGTAAACTTCTTGAAAATCAATAAAAGAGTTTGAATTCGCTTCAACTTGTGTTCATTTACTTTTCGCTGCAAATGGGGACACTCTGTACGACTCTGTGGCCTAGCTCAAATCGGCCGTTTCTGGACTTCGCCTTGCACGGGCGCAACCTAGGCCCGTGCGGCATCACGCCTTAACGAGGACGATCGCTCCTACGGGAGCGGGACGTGACATTTAAGACCTGGCCGGTACTAGTATAGGAGTCCCAGGTTGAGGAGTCAAAGGAGTGTGAGTGCATCATGATTTCTGTCTTTGAGCCTTCTGAAGTGGAAGTAGAAGTAATATAATCCAACACCCGGCGGGTGCGCTGGTAACAGTTTTGGGCCTTTTCCTTTGGAGGTCGAATCTGTAAGGAAAGGCATCAGCCTTTACCATAGTTGAGCCCTTTGTTGCTATTCATATCGTAAACCATCTTCTGTATAAGGTGCTTGCCCTGAGTAGCGTAGCGGTGTAGCTGCATCTTGCCGCTGTTAAATTCTGGATCTTTGGGAGCTAGTTGCTGAGGATGCTCCACTCAACCAAAGATGATGGATTTCTCTTCTTTCCTCCTCGATGGAACAAAAAAGTAGGCACCCCAGGAGGGACAACTTGGCTCGCATGGTTGGCGGTTGTCACTTGCGTTTACAGCTTACATAGAGAGTTGTCTAGAAAATATCTAGTGTTCCAATATGCACAAGAGTAATTCGAAGACAACTTTCTATTAATAAAATAAAAGATTTTATTTCGGGGGATTACATCATCAAAAGTGTGCGCTTCCGTGTTGGTGCAGATGTAGTCTCCTAGCTCCTCATCGGTGAGAACTAGGGATATCGAGGAAGGAGGAAGAGGATGCTTGCCTTTTAGTTTGATCACCAAAGGGGTCATGGTCGGAGGCTCCTGCGCCGTCATGGTCGGCCTTGGGGACCTCCGAGGTAGCCTTATTCGCATAGGCTCCTAGCTATCATCGGACGTTACTGAGGGCAAAGGTGGTGCTCTGTCTTGGATCTTGACGACGAGAGGCACAGACACCTTGGGGGGTCGTCCCTTCAGTCGAACCTTTAGATGTTCTTCGGCAACCGCTGTGCTTCCTGAGGCTATCTCTGCCTCGTCATCAGCATTATTGCCCTCATCGTCCTAAGGGGCTGACTTGTGTAGATCAGCATCCGTACAGTAGGCTTCAAGTCCCCGGAATGGGTCGATGCCAGCGAACTCGGTCTTGGTAGTCCCGTCGCTGGCCACATACTTCATGCACTGATAGAGGGTGGAAGGAACGGTCATGTACTCATGGATCCATGTTCGTCCCAACAGCATGTTGTAAGTTATGTCAACATCGATAACATAGCAAGTCACTTCGGTTTGGAGATTACCGATTTGGTACTTTAAGCAAATTTTGCCCAGAGGCTCACTCTTTCCCACGTTGAAGCCGCTGATTGTTGTGTTTGATGCAGTCAGCCAATGCATCTGAATCCCTAGAGTTTAGAGCAGACTCCTTGGGATGATGCTGAGAGAAGAGCCCGGGTCGATGTGGTTGCAATCGACTTTAATGGTGTCACCTCCGTTTTTTATTATACGTATTTCCAGTATACGTGTACGAAATCCCGATCCGTAGTTAGAGTTGTCTTGCTTAGCTTGATCTTGGGCTAATCTTGGGTTGGTTTAATATTGGAATGGCTTGATTGGGTTGGTTCAACATGCTAACCCCTCTTTATAAGCTACCAACCCCTTTCTCTCTTCTCATTCACTTCTTCATTTACTCTTCTTCTTCCTCCATTAACTCTCTCCACCAACCAAGAGAGGCTTAGGCAAGTGCAACTTGTTTCATGGAGGAACTCAATTTTTATTGTTCCATTGTCTTCCTCACGAGATTATAAGACAATTTAGTACTTAGTATTTTTAATTTTCATGGTTCATTTTATGTAGATCTAAGCTTGTTGTATTTGTAGATTTTTTGGGTTTTGATCTATCAAGCTTTATTATTTTCAAGTTTTAATAGTTCCATGTGGTAGGAAATTTTATTCTGCCCCATTTTGACCTATGGAAGTCCGAATTTTGACCCTAAATGAAGGGTTAGTAGAGCCTGGAAGCAATGGCTTTCACGGTTCTTCTTCTCGGAAAGTCGGAGAAGATGAGCAGTGCTTGACCGTATGGCCTTTTCATGCGACAAGTTTTCGAGCCGCATGGCCTTTTCATGTGGCAAGTCCCATTGTCGCATGAGCTGTTCCTTCATGGCCGCATGAGCCGTTCCCTCCCTTGCCGCATAGGTCGAGCCGCATGGCTTTGGTTGGCCTAGCCGCATGGCTTCGCTTGACCCTTGCCGCATGAGACCCCGGAACCGCATGAGCCCATTTCTCCCTGGCCGCATGAGTCTGTTTTCCCTGGCCGCATAAGCTTGTTCTCCTTAGCCACATAAGCATGTTCCCTTGCCGCATGGTGACCTGTGGCCGCATAAGCCATGGCCCTTGGCTCCCGAGCCGCATGGCTCTTCCCATAGCCTTTGTACCCCTTTTATCATTCTGATTGTTGCATTTATGTTTATGACTCACGACCCTCTGTGTAACTTGGGTCCCTTGACGGAATGCTTGTACCATGTTAATTCTGAACATGTTCCATGAATACGACAGTGGCCCGTTCTGGCGCACTCACGATAAGAATGATTGACAAGTAACATGGCATAATAGTGGTCCGTCGTGGCACACTCTTGATAAGTAAACCTGACATGATATACCTCGATCAGCTGTTGCGACGGCTAGCATAACATGACAAGGATGAATGGCCTGGACACCGTGGGCGATTGTGTTTGTACAAATGAACCAATATTGTCTTGTATCATATCTAGGATGGGGACCCCTGAGTACCATGGTCAGGGATACCTATTTAAACTGACTAAGGCTAATAACTAGAATAATCCAGTAGTCACAAAGAGATTTTTTAGCTACAGGTAATCCCGTTATCTGGGCGCCCCATCATGGGATCTGTAGCCTGCCGTCGAGGAGGGCACATTTCCAGCACACTGTCATGTGTTGCACCCTTCAAGCTACCTCAGGGTACATGTGATCTTTGGACAATGTACCCACATGATTTCAACCCCTAATTGCGTCCTGGATAGCCTGGATGGTCTGCAGGGCTTGTGGCTGTCTAAACAATCTCATTGCATCTTGCTAGTAATTAGGCTTGTGATAACCCTAGTTAGTAAAAGTATCAAGCCGTACTCTTTGCTTGGCCGTGAATGTTGGATGCAGAGTCTATCCAGTCTAAGGCTTGTCTTATTCTAGTACCTGGCTACTTCGGAACATGATTGCTCATACTTACCTTATTAATAACTGAACGTAATAGTTTTCCATTACTTGTCATTTATTGTCCTAATTTATATTTCCTGTCTTATTGTTATCTTTTATTTGTTCTGATATGCTGGTTTTAGTTCTTAAGTGAAGCCTCCTTTGTGGCACTTGCTCTTTCTGGGATCTGACACAGCTGGTTTTGTATGGCCAGATACCGGAACAGCTCCAGAGGTTCTACCTACCTTTTAGCCAGATAGTGACCACCAGGCGTAACCCTGGCAACGAGTGGGTTTATTTTGCTCTCTCGCTCTATTGTAAAAATATTCTTTTGAGACGTTTAGCCGACAAGCACATGTTAGCTCGATTGCACTTTACTTACTGTCTGCCCACGGGCTGTAACATGATTGACAAATCCTAGGGTTGATCATGTATGACTGAAACTCTTGCTAGTCTTGACATTTTGTATGACTAGCTTCATGATCATCCAAATATATAATGTATGGGACGTATTACTATTGTATATTTGGTGCTCTGATATCTTGTAACTGCTACTACTTGCTTGTGATTGAGACAATAGGCTTGTTCATGACCATAAGAGACTGATGGCTTATAGATAAATCCTCACGTATCTATACAGTCGTGACCGTATAGCGAGGTAGGTTGCACTTCAATATACGTAGCTGGCTGTGTCTGTCCCCGCTCTCTAGTATTCTGGTTCTGGGACGTGACACAGTTTAAGTGGTGGCCCATGCAGGTCTTGTAAATCAAGATATATGAGGATTTACCGAATAGATATCTCAATCAACACTCGCTCTTGATCTCTACTCGTATCCTCTAAAGTTCATGAATTCTTGACCTGATCACATGCTTGTATCTTTGATCTATCCTGGTCCTTCCTTATTATTCCCTATGTCGTCTTCTTCAGCGACATTGTTCCAGGTCCTGCCAATCAGTCGGAAGGAGCTTAACGAGAACTCCTGCAGCAAGAAGATCAAGCTCAGCACCTAGGGGTTGCTTCCCGAGTCATGCTTTTCGGAGGTCCAGAGCCCCCGGTACAGCCAGACCAGCCTGCAAGGCAGGAGGATAGAGTCTTGGTTGGACTCATCAGGGAGTTGATTGCATCACAGGATCGTCGGGGTGATGTATTGCACCAGACAGTACAAGATGCCTTGAACAGAGGAGGTCATCAGAGTAACAGTGCAGCTAATGGTTTCAAGCGCTTGAACCCTCCCTTCTTCGATGGTAGCCAAGATGCTATTGCTGCAGACGCTTAGCTGCAGGATACCGAGGTTATTCTAGAAGCAGCCAGGACCCCAGAGAATGAGAAGGTGGCTGTGGTGTGCCTGCAGTTATTGGATCTAGCCCGCAGCTGGTGGGCGGTACAGGCCGATGGATTAGTGGCACCTATTGCTTGGACAGTATTTCGTGAGAGATTTCAGACCAAGTACTTTAATGTTATAGCTCGGTATGATCTACAGACGAGATTCACCAATTTGAAGCAGATGGACAGGACGGTCGATGGATATGCGGCCGAGTTTTCCAGACTTAGTCGGTTTGCTCCCACCTTGGTGGTGACCGAGTTCGACAGGGCTCAGCGGTTCCAGCAGGGACTCCACCAGAAGATTTTGCTGGCAGTGGAGCAGTTTGAGCATCAGACTTTCGTTGCAGTATTGAGAGCAGCTAGGAGGCATGAGTATACCTTCCAGAGGATCGTGGACCGGACCAAAAATTGGAAGCGGTCTCATGGCCTGATGAACCAGTCTTCAGCACTAGCCCCGACGGCTCAGGCTTTGACCATTGGAGCTCCGAGGCGGGCGGCTTCTTTTACGTCGATTCAGCATTCGACACCGACGTATCCCCAGCAGCAGCAGCAGAAGCAGTCTTCCGCAATAGGTTGCACTCATTATGGGAAGCCAGGGCACGTAGTGTCGGAGTGTCGCAGAGCACAGGGTTTGTGCTTGGTTTGTGGTACACTGGACCAAAGGGTTAGGAACTGCTCGAACAGGGGGAGTTCATCTTCTTTGACCTTTTTCAGTCCTTCAGTTAGGGGGCCAGCCCAGTACCAGTCCAGCCGCAGCAGCAGTACCCGTTTCCAAGGCCCTTGTCGCCTCAGGACCAGGTATTTCAGCAGCAGAACCCCCAGCAGTATGCACAAGTCCAAGCTCAGACCCAGAATCGCCAGAGAGGTTTCCAACATAGGGGACCAGCACCTAGAAAGCACGGTCAAGTGATAGCTTTAACCGTGGAAGAGGAGTTAGCATCAGGTGAGGTAGTGGCAGGTACTATTCTCGTCAACTCCTTTCCAGCATCAGCGTTATTTGATTCTGGTACATCGCATTCATTTATGTCTGTACGATTCGCGACACGGATAGGACTGGAGCCCGAGTCATTATCAGTAAGGCTTAATATACTTACTGGTAACGAACTTGTGGGAGTAGATAGAGTGTTTTCCTCGTGTCGGATCGTAGTTAGCGGTAGAGAGTTTTTTGCTAGGTTGATAGAATTCCCAATGGTCGATTATGATGTGGTCCTAGGGATGGATTGGTTGAGGGACCAGTATGCTAGAATAGATTGGCATATCGGCAAGATTATTTTTTGTATTCCTAGTGAGCCAGAGTTTTTATTTTTCTGAGGCGGTGTAGAACCTTCTCCTCCAGTATTTCAGATGGCAGTAGCAGCAGTTCAGTTTCCCAGAGTTGTAGAAGATTTTTTCGATATTTTTCCCGAGGAGCTTCCAGGTATGCCACCAGAGAGAGATCGAGTTCACCATAGACTTGATTTCCAGATCAGCACCAGTGTCAGAGAGAATCTACCGAATGGCACCGTCAGAGTTGGAGATCTTGTATAAGATGATTGAAGAACTTAGAACCAAGGAATTCATCCATGCTAGTGGATCGCCTTAGGGAGCCCGATGCTTCTAGTAAAAAAGAAGAATGGTACGTCCAGATTATGTGTTGACTATCGTACCTTAAACTCAGTGACAATCAAGAACAGATATCCTCTCCCGAGGATAGACGACTTGTTTGATCAACTCAAAGGGGCATCCGTATTTTCGAAGATTGACTTGCGGTCAGGATACCACCAGATCAGAGTCAGAGAGCAGGACATTCCAAAGACAACATTCAGATCCAGGTATGGGCATTGGGAGTTTTTTGTTATGCCCTTTGGAGCGACCAATGCGCCGGCCGTATTCATGGATCACATGAATCGTATCTTCATGTCTTATTTTGATCAGTTCATGATTGTGTTTATAGACGACATCCTAGTCTATAACAAGAGTGAGGCAGAGCATGAGCAGCATCTCCGTGTTGTTCTTCAGATTCTCAGAGAGCACCAGTTGTATGCCAAGTTCAGTAAATACGAGTTCTGGCTCGATCGCATTTCGTACTTGGGTCATATTATCACCAGAGGTGGGGTAGAAGTGGATCCCCAGAAGATCGTGGCTATTGAGACGTGGCCAGTACCTAGCACAGTTGTAAAAGTTTACAGTTTTTTTGGCCTGGCTGGCTACTACCGGCGATTTGTTTCAGACTTTGTACGAATTTCAGCACCTATGACCCAGTTGACCCGTAAGGATGTGTAGTTTGCTTGGACAACAGAATGTCAGGATTCTTTTGAGAAGTTGAAGCGAGGCTTGATGACGGCACCCATTCTCACACTTTCAGATAGAGCCGAGGGATTCTCAGTATATTGTGATGCTTCAGGCAGAGGTTTAGGATGTGTTTTGATACAGCATGGGAAGGTAATAGCTTATGCGTTACGTCAACTTCGTAATCATGTAAGAAATTACCCGACCCATGACTTGGAACTGGCAGCAGTAGTGTTTGCACTTAAGCTGTAGAGGCATTACTTATATGGAGATAGGGTAGAGATTTTCACCAACCACAAGAGCCTGAAGTATGTATTTACTCAGAAGGATCTTAACATGCGTTAGAGGAGATGGCTAGAGCTACTTGTGAATTATGACATCAACCTGCAGTATCATCCTGAGAAGGCCAACGTTGTAGCAGATACATTGAGTAGGAGAGCCGGAGTTTATTTTCTAACAGCACAACCATAGTTGTTAGCAGATCTTCAGAAGATGGGTGTAGAAGTTGTCCTTCCTACCAATGTGGCATTGATGGCTAGTATGCAAGTTCAGTCCAGTATAGTTGAGAGGATCAAGTTAGCTCAGTCAGTAGATTCTAAGCTTCAGCGGCTTAGGGTAGAATGTGTAGCAGGACAAATACCAGAGTTACGTGTCTATGAAGACGATACACTTCGACATGGGAGGCGTCTTTGTGTACCTAGTGGTGATATCAGACAGGAGATCATGGCAGAAGCCCACAGTTCTCAGTATTCGATTCATCCGGGTGGTACAAAGATGTATAGTGATATCCGGCAGCATTTTTGGTGGAATGGCATGAAGAGGGAGATAGCCCAGTTTGTCTCTCGATGTTTAGTTTGCCAACAAGTTAAGGCTGAACATCAGAGACCTGCTGGACTACTTCAACCTTTACCGATCCCAGAATGAAAACGGAAGCACATTACCATAGATTTTGTGACGGAATTACCTAGATCCCCAGCTGGGAGAGATGCTATCTGGGTTATAGTCGACAGACTCACCAAGGTAGCTTATTTTTTTCCTTTCAGGGTTAGTCAGTCAACGGATCAGCTTGCAGAGATGTACTTCAGGCAGATAGTCAGGTTGCATGGAGTACCAGTCAGTATTGTGTCCGACAGAGATTCTAGGTTTACATCGCACTTTTGGTGAAGTCTTCAGAAAAGTTTGGGGACTCATCTCAAGTTCAGTTCAACTTATCATCCGCAGACAGATGATCAATCAGAGTGCACGATCCAGACTCTTAAAGATATGTTACGATCATGTACACTCGACTTCGATAGTTCGTGGGAAGATCACCTGCATCTCATGGAGTTCTCCTATAATAACAGTTTCCAGGCCAGTATCCAGATGGTGCCCTTTGAATCCTTATATGGCAGGAAGTGCAGATCTCCTTTAGCTTGGGATAATATCGGTGAGAGGCAAATGCTTGGACCAGAGATGGTGACACGGACTATTGAGGTGGTCAGGCAAGTCAGAGATCATCTTCGAGTTGCACAAGATCGACAGCGCCATTAGGCCGATTCTCATCGGCGACCATGTATTCCTGAGGATCTCGCCTACCCGTGGCGTTATTCGTTTCGGCTTACGGGAAAAGCTTAGTCCTAGGTATATAGGGCCATTCGACATTCTGGAGCGAGTAGGAGACGTGTCTTATCATCTCGATCTTCCGTCGTCGTTACGTGAGGTACATGATGTCTTCCATGTATCCCAATTACGACGGTATATCCCAGATCCGAGTCATGTCCTTGATCATTCGAAATTGGTTGTTGGTACCAACCTTTCGTATGAGGAGAGAACCGTATCCATATTGGACCGAAGAGAGAAGATGCTAAAAAAAAGACTATTAAGTTAGTCCGTGTTACTTAGGGTCATCACTCTTTGGATGAGTCAACGTGGGAGCATGAGGATGATATCGATCACGATATCCCGACCTGTTTGACTCGTAAGGTATAATGTCCTTCTTATGCCTTATGCCATCGACTTCCTTGCTTGCATGAATGATTGCTTGATTGATTGCCTAGTTATAATTGCCTGCGATTAATATAGCTTGCCCCAACATCTCTAGCCTCTTGATTAAATTCCGAGGACGAAATTCATTTAAGGTGGGTAGAGTTGTCACCTCCGTTTTCTATTATACGTATTTCCAGTATAAGTGTACAGAATCCCGACCCGTAGTTAGACTTGTCTTGCTTAGCTTGATCTTGGGTTAATCTTGCATTGATTTAATATTGGCATGGCTTGGTTGGGTTGGTTCAACATGCTAACCCCTCTTTATAAGCTACCAACCCCTTTCTCTCTCCTCATTCACTTCTTCATTTACTCTTCTTCTTCCTCCATTAACTCTCTCCACCTACCAAGAGAGGCTTAGGCAAGTGCAACTTGCTTCATGGAGGAACTCAATTTTTGTTGTTCCATTGTCTTCCTCACGAGATTCTAAGACACTTTAGTACCTAGCATTTTTAATTTCCATGGTTCATTTCTTGTAGATCTAAGCTTGTTGTATTTCTAGATTTCTTAGGGTTTGATCTATCAAGCTTTATTATTTTTAAGTTTTGATGGTTCCATGTGGTAGGAAATTTTATTCTTCCCCATTTTGACCTATGGAAGTCCGGATTTTGACCCTAAATGAAGGGTTAGTGGAGCCTGGAAGCAATGGCTTTCACGGTTCTTCTTCTCGAAAAGTCGGAGAAGATGAGCAATGCTTGACCGCATGGCCTTTTCATGCGATAAGTCTCATTGCCGCATGAGCTGTTCCCTCCTGGCCGTATGAGCCGTTTCCTCCCTTGTCGCATAGGCCGAGCCGCATGGCTTTGGTTGGCCTAGCCGCATGGCTTCGCTTGACCCTTGCCGCATGAGACCCCCGAGCCGCATGAGCCCATTTTCCCCTGGTCGCATGAGTCTGTTTCCCCTGGCCGCATAAGCCTGTTCAACTTAGCCACATAAGCATGTTCCCTTGCCGCATGGTGACTTATGGCCGCATAAGCCATGGCCCTTGGCTTCCGAGCCGCATGGCTCTTCCTATAGCCTTTGCACCCCTTTTATCATTCTGATTATTGTATTTATGTTTATGACTCACGACCCTCTGTGTAACCTGGGTCCCTTGACGGAATGCTTGCACCATGTTAATTCTAAACATGTTCCATAAACACGACAGTGGCCTGTTGTGGCGCACTTACAACAAGAATGATTAACAAGTAACATGGCATGATAGTTGCCCATCGTGGCGCACTCTTGATAATTAAACCTGACATGATATACCTCGATCAGCTGTTACAACGGCTAGCATGATATGACAAGGATGAATGGCCTGGACACCGTAGGCGATTGTGTTTGTACAAATGAACCAGTATTGTCTTACATCATGTCTAGGACGGGGACCCCTGAGTACCAAGGTCAGGGATACCTATTTAAACTGATTAAGGCTAATAACTAGAATAATTCAGTAGTTATAAAGAGATTTCCCAGCTACAGGCAATCCCGTTATCTGGGTGCCCCATCATGAGATCTGTAGTCTGCCGTCGAGTAGGGCACATTTCCAGCACACTGTCATATATTGCACCCTTCAAGCTACCTAAGGGTACATGTGATCTTTGGATAATGTGCCCACATGATTTTAACCCCTAATTGCGTCCTGGATAGCCTGGATGGTCTGCAGGGCTTGTGGCTGTCGGAACAATCTCATTGCATCTTGCAAGTAATTAGGCTTGTGATAACCCTAGTTAGTTAAAGTATCAAGCCATACTCTTTGCTTGGCCGTGAATGTTGGATGCAGAGTCTATCCAGTCTAAGGCTTGTTTTGTTCTAGTACCTGGCTACTTCGAAACATGATTGCTCATGCTTACCTTATTAATAACTGAACGTAATAGTTTTTCTTTACTTGTCATTTATTGTCCTAATTTAGATTTTCTGTCTTATTATTATCTTTTATTTGTTCTGATATGCTGGTTTTAGTTCTTAAGTGAAGCCTCCTTTATGGCACTTGCACTTTCTGGGATCTGACCCAGCTGGTTCTGTATGGCCAGATACCGGAGCAGCTCCAGAGGTTCTACCTACCTTTCAGCCAGATGGTGACCACCAGACGTAACCCTAGCAACGAGTGGGTTTATTTTGCTCTCCCGCTCCATTGTAAAAATATTCTTTTGAGACGTTTAGTCGACGAACACGTGTTAGCTCGATTGTACTTTACTTACTGTATGCCCACGGGCTGTAACATGATTGACAAATCCTAGGGTTGATCATGTATGACTGAAACTCTTGCTAGTCTTGAAATTTTGTATGACTAGCTTCATGATCATCCAAATATGTAATGTATGGGATGCCTTACTATTGTATATTTGGTGCTCTGACATCTTGTAACTGCTATTACTTGCTTGTGATTGAGACAATAGGCTTGTTCATGACCATAAGAGACGGATGGCTTGTAGATAAACCCTCACATATCTAGACAGTCGTGACCTTATAGCGAGGTGGATTGCACTTTAATATACGTAGCTAGCTGTGTCTGCCCCCGCTCTCCAGTATTCTGGTTCTGGGGCGTGACAAATGGCACCGGCATACCCTGTATAGTACAGAGGCTAATTTTGTCGGTTGTTCTTCAGCAGCATGTCTTATTGGATGAAGGTGATACTGGGGATCACTTCGACCATACTGTGACAATGTGGGCAGGCCGCAGGGTCTTCCTTTGGTGGTCGCACCTGAGTTAGGAAGGACTCAGCATTTTGCAAGGCTTCACTGAGCGCATCTTGGGTCTCTTTAGAGAGACGGAGGATCTAGAAAAGTGACAATCTAGTCGGGGTGTTGGCTAGCTACATGTCACGACCCGTACTCAGTGTAGGGGCACGAAAAGTGGGTACGTCCAGCCTACGCCGCAGTGTCGGTGGTAAAATGCTTTTCTAGGTCACAATCATAACCAAACACAAATATATTATACCCTCTGAACGGGAGGATAATCTCAGAATATACAACTCAATCACATCACTAGAGGTAGATAACATGCATGATAAGATATATATGAAATCTCAAAGAGAACATACAAATAGAAGGAAATAAGTCTAAGTGTCTAAACGACACAACATCTAGAAATAATACAACTCATAAATTCAAATACAAGACATAAAGAAATAAGATAAAGCCTAGCTATCTAGCCTAAGCAATAGGGGTGATGTCCACAGCTAGAGCTGGATCCTCCTGTGGGTCCAACTCACAAGTGTCATCTAGGTCTGCTCCGTAGTAAGTAGGGAAGAACTCTTCGATCTCATCTGTAATATTTTTAACATGTCGAGTCAGGATAGGAAACGAATACATATCTCTCACGCAGTTCATATCATGGCAGGAAATATAAAACAAGCAATAGAGTAAGATACATGAACTGTAAGAAATGTACATGAAAGGTAAGAGAGGTTTCTGTAACTGGAAATATCAATTATAAGTAAAGAATTGTAAGTGACTAGTGATTTAGAGCACAAGATGGTTATATAAACTGCTTAAAATTTGTACATGAATAAACTACAGAGTTGCACATGAATACCTACTTTGGAATTGATCACATAACCACTTCTACACCCCCGTACCCCAATCAATACACAAGAATCTAGACAAGTTATGTTATTGTACATGATTTCACATGAAGCTCAATAAATGAGTGCACATGAATAGTTATACATGAAGGCTCTATGAACATGAGAGTACATGAATCATATGAGTATACATGAATGGTGGAAGCACATGAATACATGATGTAAGTGAAAAGTACATGATATGACGTATCCGATGCTCCCGAGGAGGATAACATCTCATGAAAGATCTATATAGTACCAATCCATGTTAACAATGTGATAGCATTAAGTAAAGTAATCTAGAGTAAGAATATAAGTTCCAACAAGTATGAAACGATCAGAGAATGTACTCGCCTGAGATTCTGAACGAATGATGAGAATAGATGTCCGTACAGGAGTAACTGAGTCATATTTAGAGCAACATAGGTAATGATGTGTTCAATATGAAATAACTGAAGTATACAATACAATCTACATAATTCTAGGTCAATCTAGGTCAAGTCAACCCTTGGTCAACCTTGGTCAACATTCTAGTCAAACTAGGTCCACATTCTTTGGTTTGGTCAAACTTTAGTCAAACTAGTCCTTTAAAGCTATTGGGTCAAATCTGGGCTAATATCAAGACTATCTGTGAAACCCATATTTTTGTAATTAATTAATAATAGTGTTTCAGTATTAATTTTAGTAAATCTATTATTATTATTATTATTATTATTATTATTATTATTATTATTATTATATTATTGAGTGCAAAGGATTTCGAAAAAATAATAACATGGATTTTTGTTTCAGACCCAGACCCGAGTCCAAACCCAGACCCAGGCCTGAGCCAAACCCAATCCTTTTCTCTTTCTTAATTCTGAATTGACTTGGTTTGATTTATAAAAAAATAATATAATATAATATAATATATTCTTTTGATCTAGTCCAATTGGACCAGAACCCACTACCAACCCCTCGTTTCACATTCTTAACTCCCCTCCATAACTCTCTCCCGTAACTCCCCAACTCTTCACCCCTTATAACTCCCTCACAATTTCCCACAACAGAGAACACATCCCACCATCACCACCTTTCATCCCAACTAATCCCACTCCCCTCCTTCCCGAAGCTCATCGGACCCGAGCACCCCACGCCCGCGGCCACCCGCGCCAGCCCGACGTCCGGCGACCCACGAGCGCGTCCGCCCCGACCAGCGCGCCCCGCCGAGCTCCCCTCCGGCGACCCGCGAGCATGCCCCCTTGCGCGGCTGTCCAGCCCCTGTCGCCGCCCACTCCCCGCGGATCCGCCCCCTTCTCGTCGCCGCCGACCGCGTCAGAAGCCACGCGGCCCCTCCGGGTCAGAACCCTTTCGGCGCACTTTGGCCGATCCCTCTCTGGCCGTTCCCTTCGCGCCGAGTCCGGCCACCCTCCTGTGGCCGCTGCTCTTTGGCCAGCGCCCCTGGTCAGTTCCCTTTGGCCGAGCTTTCCCCTGCTGCTTCCCGCCGTGCCCTAGCTTCTGAGTTTTTAGCGTTTTCGACGACGCTGCTGATTTCAGCGCTGTTTTCGGGAATACGTTCGCTGTTCGGAGCTCATTTTCTTTCTATTATTCATCTGAGAGCTCTAGCCGAGCAATCCGAGGTATAACCCCATGTCCCGTCTCTTTTTCATATAGTCGATGATGAGAAATGGTCCCCGATTCCCTTTGGAAATTCGGTTTTAGCGACGTCGTATTTTTCCGGAACCTTCGGAAAGGTTCTGTAGATTATTTTGGATTCCCGGAATATTGTGGGAATGGATTTTTGGTATGTTTTGGCTTTCCGGATTTTTCCGGTAGCGTTCTGCGATTTTTGGGTTGGAATCAGACTTCCGAAATTATTTGGGTCGTTCCGATTATTCTGTGGATTGGTTGTGGATTATTATATATACATATTTGGGTTTCCCTGGTTTGGGATTTGCAGGAAATTATCGGCGCCAATTCCCAGTTTTTGGGTTGACCAAAAACAGAGGAGATGCTGCCGAATTTTTTCGTAAATCCTGGATTATTTAAAAAAAATGAATTTAAAATAATTTTTGGAATTTTTATTCGATATTTGATTTTGGGTGACGACTGTATCGGTCAATGGACCCGGCTAAATGCAAACGAAATCGGCCCCGCCCGGACGTTGAGGCAATTAGCCAAAATGAGGATTGGACCATATCTGAGACTCTATTTACCTTTATTTTATTATTAATTTTTGTTTATATTTTATTTAATATTTCAGTTTAAGACTAACGGCAGTTTTGTCTTATTTCAATTTATATAAATAAATTATAATGGGCATAAGCCCAGCTGGCTGTGGTCTGTAACTGGGATGGATAGCTTAGATTTTCTTATCATTTCTGGTTTTACGAGTTTTCTATTTTAACGATTAAATTAACTAAAAAGTATTTTCGTATAAAATTAATTAATATTTTCTCATCTAAAATTGACAAGTTTATTATTTAATTAAAAGTTACGTATTTCTCACTAAATAAGAAAAATTAGCTTTATAATTATATTTATAGAAAATACCAAGTTTTCCTAAAATAATCTGGCAGCGATGATGTTTTCCGAATTCAAAGTTAAAATGACTTTTTTCCCTCGTATTAAATCAACGTACAATAATCGTATTTTTTGTGTTTGGTTAATTAAAGAACTAAAATTGGACTAGGACGCAAATAGAGATTTCAACTAGCGTAGCTAGATTGGTAAACCTGGAATCTGAGTCAAATTCTCAATTGTAGGGTTTCGAGGAGTGTACTAGCATCACCCCGGAATCAACAAACGAATCCAGTCAATAAAACAAAGGCAAGTACATTTTGTGTTAGTTTAC
>JANAVB010027598.1:12545521-12568021 GCA_029216955.1 Iris pallida
CACCAGAAAGGTATCGACGCACTTGGGCACTGATGGCGAGGCCGAATGCTTTCCTGCTTTGCTTCACTCTGTTCTGAAAGAAAGGCTGAAGAAGAATGCTCCAGAGAATCAAAAATCTCTGAGTTCTAATCTCTCTGTCTTTTCTCCTGTCTCTGTGTGTGTGTCTCTGTCTCCCCCCTTTATATGAGAAAAATCAGTCTATTTATAGACCTGGGCTCTTGTGCGTAAAAACTCAGCAAAAGTTCCGTCTTTACGCTAACAACTGTCACCCACGACTGAAGTCATCGTCTGTATATATTGACACGTGTCCCATCATTTCAGTAAGAATAGGGTGCACGTACACACGTTCTTCGAGATGTGTGGCATGAAAGCCATGTAGGCAGACCACGTTCTCAACTGATGAAGAAGAATAGGGCGTAAAATAACCCCAATGTACTCTGAGCATAAAGCAGTAGACTAGGCATAAAATAGCCCCGACATAGACTTCCCGCGTAAAGTGGTTGTTAAATAACCTTGAGCGTAAAAGTAGCTCAAATAGACTTTACGCACACGTCAACTGTTGAGCGTAAAAGCTCGTATAGTCTTCATGCGTAAAAGAAGCCATAGTGTGAGCGTAAAGTAGCTCAATCCACATACTAAACGACAACATTGGTCTCTGTATAAAACAAATCCCTTTGATTTCTGTGATATATGCCATCATTAATATCTCCATGTCAGAGTTTGCATTAAATGCGAGACTTGACAGCTTTGTCCAGCGTAAAAGTGGCTGATCTGTCCTTGGCATAAAATCATGGGTGTAGACCCGAGCGTAAAATGATCTGCCTACTTTAGGCGTAAAGTGATTAGCCTTGTCTTGGGCGTAAAGTATTTATCCTCTCTGCGGCGTAAAGTGGATCAATTTGAGTGGAATGATCTATCACTTTGACTCTTTCTTTGAAGCACTTTTTACGCTCCTACAATACCAATACCTCCTCATCAATGGGTGGTCACTAGACTAGGTCAATACAAGAAAAAAATTAATGAAAAGCAATAAAACGACCGCTAGAGTCGCTCGCACCCAAGTGTGACTTGGACGCACAGTGATATAATACTGACAACAAGTAAATAATGCTGAATATAAATAACTAACAATAAGAATAAGTAAATCACAGAGAAGGTGGTAAGGTATCTTGCCTGGTGAAGCGAAGGTGGCAAGTCCAAGAATCACTATATCCGCAAAAAAAATGTCACAATCACCAAACGACTCCGGATGCTGAAACAAACATCAAAAACGTACTCGAAATAAGAGATATACCTAGGAAACGTCTCTCCAAAAGTCTAATTCTGGAACAGGGACAAAATCATAATTTTGGGTCAAAACGATGTCCGTCGTTGGACCCGTTTTGGACCGAAATGCGTGCCAAAGTCTATGATCTCTAAAGTCATCAAACAATATGTCTACAGATTCAGTTTGAGAAGATGAACCCAACCGTTTGTCCAAATTTAGATTCTGGCAGGTCGTGCACAAATTCGCCCGTTAGAACGGGTCGTGGGCCCGCCAAATAGGCATTCCGGTCGACCTTCTCAGAATCAAACCAAACTTGGCACACAGGACCAAAAAATGATTCGGTCCTGATGGCCCAAGTTTCGTGTCGATCCGACAAACGTGCATGAAGTTATGGCCAAGTTTTTAAAATGTCGATACGGGGGTATCTCGACGGATACGTACTGATTTCGTCGCACACACGCAACAAAATCGGGTTTCGTCAGTTTTCACATGTCAGCAACATCTATAGGCGCCTTTTAATGTGTATAGTGCACGACCACGTTGCCCGGTTTATCGGGACGCACATCGTATCAGACAGAATTCTAAATTTTTAATGTTTTTAAAGCACTTTTATCACAAGTTCATCAATCCATGCCTTTCTGTACGATAAGCTAAATTTGTCTACGAAGTACGTTGTGATCTTGGTTTGGTTGTCTCTGACTGTCTTTAATTGGTTTGTCAAATTTTCCAGTATTTGGACCAAAAATTAGCTTCCAAGTTAGGTTTCAAAATTGGTTTGATGCTCTGTTTTCGGGGCTGTATCGACTCGACTTCGTGTCGATTTCAGCGTCGATCTAGGATACGAGGTCAAAATCCCTTTGAAGGTTTTTGAAGAGGGTTATATGGTCTTCCTATAGCAATTCACAGATCGAAATTTCATCGAGTAGAATCGAAGAAAAGTTAGAGAGAAGAGGAGTACCTGACGGTGTACTCGAACATGGGTGACTCGGGTTGCTGTCAGTTCCGTGGGTCTCCCCGGCGTTACGCGACGGCGCTGGCGTTTGCAGGCGGTCAGGGGTAGCTAAACGGTGGGGGAGCTCGGGGATGAAGGGTTTTTGGTTGAGGTCGCAGCACTCGAGCACGAGGTGGCGGCGAGTTTGGCGATGGATACCTCGGCTATTGGCCTATACTTATATATACGGTTCCAGGGATTTACGAGAGAGAGGAGGATTTTAATCCTAACTAATCTAGGACATCTATATTAAGAGTATATTTGAGGAATGATTAGGTTTAAGGATTGGAGGAAATATTGGTTCGAAAAGATTTTCGAATCAAAATTTTTTTTGCTTGGGAAGGGTCGGGTTTTCAAAAGAAGAAGGAGGTGAACAGTAGCCGCGGTCTACTGTTCACAAGTCTAATATTTTTTAAAAAACTTTATCTTTTGCTTTTAATACACACACACACACACACACACACACACACACATATATATATATATATATATAATTTTTTTAATCTAAAACCCCCGTATTTTATTAAAGGCAGCAAAAAACCGCACCCAAAAACCGTATACAAGGCGCAAAATGTTGAAGCCTATACAAGTATACCACAAAAAAGGGGGGGACAGAGGAATCAAAACAAAGCCGCGGGCTATGGGGGAAGCACCGACCAGAATGCTCTCGAGCTGTGAGGGCACAGGGTGCTCCGCTTACGGCATTGACGGCCGACTTCTCGCAAAATCTGGTCTGCCGAGAAACGGTGACCTTCGAATCTCGCCTTGTTGCGATTCTTCCATATGACCCAAGTAGCGGCCGCTGCGACAATCTGGTGGCCGTGGAAGACGAAGCCCCAGGAAGCTAGAAGATCGTGGAAGCGACCACCACCCTGCTCGATGCTGAATAGCAGGTTAAGGGTACTCCAAGTCCTGTCAGAAAGCGTCCCCTAGCGGAAGATGTGGTCGATAGTCTCCGTCTGACGCTCGGAGCAGCAGGAACAGGCAGACGCTAAGCTAAACCCGATGGTGTTAAGGATGTCGTCTGTCGGCAGTTTCTTTCTGATGACTCTCCATAAGAGGAAGGACCACTTCTTGGGGATGCAAGAGTGCCAAAAGTGCGCGATGGGGAGGATCGGCTGATCGACGCCCTGGATGGCTAATCTCGCCGACCTCACCGAGAAAGCCCCCGACGCCTCTAGGGACCATCTCCATTCGTCAACCTCGTCACTGATGTGTAACCCTCTCGCACGAATGTTATCAGCCGCCTCGTTACCGGACCACTGCTGAACCTGGTCCCAGTTCCAGTCGTCGGTAGAGGGGTTCCACAAGTCTCTGATCCTACAATCCTTGGGGGTTTCCGTAAGACTCGAGATCATGCTGTCTTCGACCCATTGCTCTAGAAATGGGTTGGAGTCGCCCGCTCCCAGCTGGCGACGTATCGCCGGCTCGGCAAGGTCGCAACCGATAAGGATGCGGCGCCAAGCCGCCGATGATCTGCTGTTGTAAATGGCCAAGGAGGGGTAGATGTGTTTGAAGTATCTGGCTTTCAGAAACCTGTGCCATAAGTTGTTGCTCGTACGGAGTTTCCACCACAGCTTCATCGAGAATACTTTAACAATGTGGGTATGTTTGGTAAATCCCAATCCCCCCTCTCCTGTCGGATGAGCCATAGAGTCCCAGCTAGCCCGGTGATGTTTGTCCTGGCCATTGCTATGTCCCCAGAAAAAGTTACAAAAGATCTGTTCGATCGAAGAAAGAACCTTAGTGGGCGGCGAGCACGCCGCTAGTGTGTGTATGGGGATGGATGATAGCACGTGATTGATGAGGATCATCTTACCGCCTGAGGATAAGGTAGCATTGTGCCACCCTTCTAGTTTCTTCTAGATTCTGGTTATTAAGTCCTCGAATATGCCGACATTGGATTTCCCATACACAAGCGGGCACCCGAGATAGTAGAACGGGGGCTTGGCAACTGAGAAGGACGTTAAATGGGATAGGTTACTGGCGTGGTCTCTATTGGTGTTGTGGTGGGCGTAGATGGTGCTCTTGAAATGGTTGATTTTCTGACCGAGCATCTAAAGTATCTGGTCAGGGTGTTGTGGATCACCGCCACTGCGCCTTCGTCCCCGGAGGAGAAGATGAGTAGGTCGTTTGCGAATGCCAGATAGGTGATGATAGGGCAGCCACTAGATGTATGATAGTGTTAAAAGTAGGGGAGGATGACCATATTGTTAAGGTTCCTACTGAGAGCGTCTGCGGCTATGATGAAGACTATGGAGGATAGTGGGTCGCCTTGTCTCACCCCGTGGTAGGATTTAAAAAAACCATCGGCGTGGCCATTGATGACCGTGGAGAACCGGGAGTTGCTGATGGATCTCCAGACGATATTGGTCCAACTTTCCGAAAAAACCGAAAGCTCTGAAAACCCAGATCATGAATTGCCAATCCAGTCTGTCATAAGCTTTCTCCATGTCGATTTTGACTGTAATGTTTCCTCCCCTTACCAAAAATTTCATGCAGATGATTAACTCCTGGGCCAGCATGATATTGTCCTGGATGTTCCTCCCACGAACAAACCCGCATTACTCCTCCGAGATGATTTTGGGAAGAATATCAGCCATTCTGGTCGCGATGACCTTGGATATGATCTTGTTGGTGAAGTTGCAAAGGCTGATGGGTCGGAAGTCACGGAATGACTCCGGGTTGTCTTTTTTTGGGATAAGGATCAGATTGACGCTAGATATGGCTTTAGGGTATATAGCACCTTCGAAGAAGGCGATAGCCGCTTCGGTGATGTCGTGCTTGATAATATCCCAGCATGACCGGAAGAATACCCCCAAAAACCCGTCCGACCCTGGCGCACTGTGCTCGTTCAGGGCCCACACAGCATCTTTAACTTCCTGAACTGAGGAAAGGCGGTTCAACTGTGCGTTGTCGGTGTCGTTGATAAGGAGGGGGATTTGGTCTAGGAATGATGTATCTTTGTGAACCGTCTCTTTGGAGAAAATTTTGGAATATAAATCTGTGGCTGTCTCGTGGATGCTCTTATGATCGGTGATGATGTTCCCATTGTCGTCGGTAGTCCTGTGAATCGTAAGCTTCTGTCTGTGCCCTTTAACGCAGGCATGAAAGTACTTCGAGTTTTTGTCCCCCTCGCTGTCCTATTTTAACCTCGCTTTCTGTTTCCAGAAATTGGTCTCCACTTTGATCCTGAATTTAAGCATGGCCTTGGTGAGGTTGAGGGCTCTTCTAGCCGCTAAGGAGCGATCCGTGATGACCAGGGACTCGGTGCGGGTGACGTCGTCCTCGGCGACGCGGACGGCTTAGAAGATATCTCCGTAGGCTTGCTTGCTCCAGGCGGACAATGCTCTCCTGGTAGCTTTAAGTTTGTTGCTAACCCTTACAAGGGGGTTGAGGGAGTCCTCGTGGTTCCAGGCTTCCGCTACGATGCCCAGAAAATTTGGATACCCGGTCCAGAAGTCGAGGAATTGGAAGTTCTTTTTAGATGGGTTAGACTTGTTTTTGATCTCCACCAACAGGGGAGAGTGATCTGATTCTTTGGAGTTGAGATGGGATAGGTTGGTGGTGATCCCCATGCCGTGCCAGAAGGCGTTCGTGAGGGCCCTGTCAAGCCTGGAGTATTGACAACGGTCGCCATCCTGCTTGTTGCACCATGTGAATGCATTTCCAGTGAACTGGAGAGTGGTTAAGTGGGCGTTGAAGATGAAGTTGTTGAAGTCACTCATGGCCGCGACCGTGGGGGGGCGGCCACCAGTTTTCTCTGTGCTACAGGTGATCGTATTGAAGTCCCCGATGCAAAGCCAAGGGGAATTAGTGTGAAGGAGATGGATATCAAGGAGGTCTTCCCATAGTTGTTTCCTCTTCGCGATGTCGCAGCTGCCATGGACCGCTGAGAGGATGGCGCGGTTCAGAAGCTTTGGGTGTTCGAACCAACAGGAGAGGGTCTGCCGGGAGTCTTGGATGACTCATAATTTGACTTCCTTCGTGCAGAGGATCCAAATATCATGTCTGTCGGCTATAGCCAAATGAAGGCCTAGTTGCAGCTGGATGGATTTTAATCTTTTAAGGGGGATTTTGGGTTCGAGAATGATGAGAATGTCTATCTTGTGGATTTTTTGCAGGTTGGTAATTCTCCTTAACGTCGGTTTGTTCGCCAGACCACGGATGTTCCAGGATAGGATGTTCAGCATTTAAGGATGTTGTGGGGGGGTTTTTGTTCCGCTTGACGGCAGATCTGGTTTGGATGCTGGTGGTTGCTGTGGGTTCGTGGATAGCATTGGCCCCACTCGAATAGGAAGGTCCTGTCTCCGATGAGGGTGTAGATTGGTGAATGTTGCTAGATTGCTCCGACGGAGTCTGATGCAGATTGACCGATTCTTCGACGGAGTCCAGGGCAGGAGTCTCTGGTGGGATGATTATGGAGTCACTGGTTCACCCTGTCAGAAGATTGGTATGCTGAAGAGGGACCCCCGCGGCCAGGACTTGGAGCCCTCTTTGAACTAGGTCTGGCCCTAGAATAGCTAGGGCCTCTACCACGGGGTCTTCGATTGTGAGCTGTTGATTGACTTCGGAGATGTCGGTGACCTATTCTACTCCTTCCGGATTGGAAAAAAATCTCGGTGATCGCACGATCTACTGGGGGGAGGTTATCTCCTCGGGGTCTTCCACGTCCTCCGAAGCGAGAGCATCGAATTGGTTGGATAGGGTGAGGGCTTGGGAGCTGTGGAGGATCAAAGCTTTGCTGGGAGATTCATTTCCGTCCGCTGATGCGCCTCCGGAGTCGAAGCGTTTGTGCGAGTTTGGGCGGGGTAGGAGAGGTGGCAAGGGTGACCTTTCCTTGGTTGGGACGTCGCCTTTCCTGGGATGTTTCTTCTTTAGTTCTGGATGAAGGCGGTGGCAGTGTTTCGGGAGATGACCTCTTAAGTGGCAGTGGTTGCAGAACATGATGTGGTTATCGTAGAAGATTTGTTGGGTGTGGGTTCGGTTGCCCAGCTCGATATTGATGAAATTGGGTGGTTCGGTGGTGAGGTCAAGTTCGACGCAGATTTTGGCGTAGTGTGCTTTGGTGAGTTGCTGGTTTCTAGGGCGGAGGCCACGTACGTGCCGAAAAAGTTGGCGATACGCCTAAGTGCCGCTGGGACGAAGCACATGAGGGACAGGTTGGGCAGGGTGATCCATGCGGCAACTGTTGCTGAGTCTTCTTTAGTGCTAAAGCTAGCTGACCACTTGATGATCTTCATCTGATAGGAGTCGATCCTGCACGTGCCTTTGGACCAGACAGTCTTGTGGTCTAAGTCGGATGAGAGGTGAAGAAGAATGTGTTTGGGATCAAAAAGGGCCATCCGGTAATTCGTGGAAAGTCTCCAGCTGGCTATCGTCTCTTGCACCCTTGGTAGCTTGGGACATCCGGTTGAAAATTTGAGGATGAACGTGTGGGGGAATGAGTTCGATAGTGAGGTCATCTCTAAGTCGATGAATGGAACCGAGGGCACTGGAGACTCCTGAGAGTACTAGATGTCCGGAAGATTGATGTCTGGGACGAGGGGGTCTTGGCTGGCACCAGGTCCGGACGAAGCATGGCTGCGAATGTCAGCGGAGAGTGGGCGGCCGGGGAGGGGATGAAGGAAGGGCTGCTGGGAGATGGGGGATCAATCGAGGTGGGGATCTGCTTAGGCCGATGGAAGATGACTGGGGGAGCTACCAGGGGGATGCGCTCTGGTAAGGGGACGGCCTGGAGATACCTCCCTGGAGCGGGGTTCGCTCTGCTCGCGGAGGACGGCACCACAGGCAGGCCAACTGAGACTGGAGGGAGAGCCGCGACTATCTCGGCGGGGTCTCCAGGCTCGGGCGAGGGGAGGGCGAGCACGTTGTAGGTTGGAAGGGTAGGAAGAACAGGTGGAAGGCCGTAGACCTCTGAGGAGATAAGGGTTGGGGTGGAAGGTGGGGCGGAGGGCACTGAGAGGAGGCTAAGACCTGGGTATGCTGAAGGGAAGGAGAGAGAGAGGAGCTGGGTGGGGTGGATGGGGTCGATGATAGTCGAGGCGGAAGGCGTGGAGTGTGGGGTGAGAGATTGATCGGTACAGGGGTGGGGTACGTAGAGCGCAGAGGTAGGTACGGGAGGATGATTGGCATAGAGGAGGTGTTGAGAGAGGAGATCGGGTATGGGAGAGGCCTCGTCTGAAGTGGGGAGGGTGAAGGATTGGGGGTACGCTGAAGAGGATCCAGGCGCATAAAGGCTGATGGAGGAGGTAGTCGCATAAGAATTATAGAAAGGGAGGGTCCCACCTGAGGCCGGAGCGTAGAGGCTATTGAGATGCCCTGGAGCGTAAAAATCAGCAGTTGGAAAGGTCCCACCAGATAGCTGGGAGGAACCCCCTGGCACATAAATTCCTGGGAATGGGGGGTCCCACTTGAGCTCAGCACGTGAGACTCTGCAGAGTAGAAACCGTAGTGGGAGTGGGTCCCACTTTGAAGGTTAGGAGCTGGCGTAGGAACCATGCGCTTAGTTGGAGCGAAGATGCTCAAGTGGGGGTGGGCCCCTCCACGGGAGCCCGAAGCTGGCGTAGAAGCCATTGGCGCGTAAAGGCCAAAGTGGGGGTGGGTCCCTCCTTGAAGGTTAGGAGCTGGCGTAGGAACCATGCGCTCGGTTGGAGCGTAGATGCTCATGAGGGGGTGGGCCTCTCTATGGAAGCTCGAAGCTGGCAAAGAAGCCATAGAGGGGGTGGGCCCCTCTAACGAATACCCACCATGGAAGACCGGATTTGGCTTTGGATTAATACGCTCGGATGGAGCGTAGTTTCCGTAGTTGGGGTGGGCCCGTCTAAGATGGACCGGCGCGAGCGCTGGGTTATTACGCTCGGCATGTAATGATGGTGTGGGGCCCTCCACGATCATGTGGTGCCAGGGAGTCGCGGGCGTAGAGGCTGTACGTGCGACTTGTAATGAATGAGAGGGGCCCTCCACGTTCACGTGGTGCCAGAGGGAGAGGTTCCCCATGCCTATACCGCAGGTGGGTTGCTCTCTGGAGGAAATTAATGCTTCGTTCAAATTTCGAATCGAAGCGGGAGGGGGTAGGTGGACGGTGGAGAACTGGTGGAAAGGGGAGGAGCTGCAGGCAGACGCGGGAGCGGGGATACCGGCTAGAAATGACTCCGAAGCAGTGAACGAGGATGCTGGAGATGAGAGGCCTGCCTGAGTGGCTGGCACTGGCGGGGGGGGGGGTGGGATGTTGACTGGACGGGGCGGTGGCGGGTGGGTAGGAGGGGAGGAGTGCGGGAAGGGCAGGATGAGGGGGCGGGCAGGGAGTGAAGAGTTGACGGATCAACTCAGGACAGGCGTCCGGCCAAGGCTGGGCCATCGGCAAGCAACGACCACTACCGGGAGAGAACCGGAGAAGGGAAGCCCTAGGGGCTTCCCAGAAGGGGGAGGGAGAGGAGCTCTGGAGGAGGAAGCATGGGAAAAAAATATCTAATACACACATATAGATATATATATATATATAAAGGATGTGGGAGTTGAAGGGACGGCAGCACTGCAGGCTCCGGTCTCCTCCGTAGCTCGCCGCCTTCGGCTGGCTGGCCGGGCCGGATGGCCTCTTCGGACCGGCCCCCGGTCTCCCTCTGCACAGTGATCTCATCGCCTTCCGCCCCCCTTTATTGGTTGGCCGGTCGCCTGGCCGCCACTCCAGTGGGGAGGCCTCCCCCTGGTCGATGTTTTCTTCTCGCCGTGGGGGCTCCGCCCCCTCTCCCCCCCTCGGTGCCGTCCCAGGCGTCCTCGCGCTTGGCGCAGGATGGCCCCTACGTCGGGATCGGCTTCGCCCGGCGAGCCTCCCCCCGATCCGGCACCCCCTCCCTCCGACACTCCTTTCGGTGTGCTGCCCTCCCTTCTGGCAGCGCCCCTTCCCCCGCCGTGGCCCCCTACGCGTGCTGCAGGAGCGGTCATCCTTCTCTCCCCCGGCCCTGCCTCGGGCCCCCCGGGGCCCCTTTCCCTTCTCCCGCCCAGGCCCTCTTGCCGGTTTTCGTCCCGACGCCGGTGGTCTCTCCCTCGGGTCGTGAGCCACCTTCGGGTCGTACGGCGTCCCCCTCTCCGGCGATGGTCGTGACGCAGGCAGTGCCGCTGTCCCCGCCCCGTGACGCCCGCTCGGGTCTCTGGCGGTCCCTCCGCCGTTCCCATCCCCCCATCCCTTTCCACACTTTCTTCCGTTAGTCGCCTCGTTCCCAGTGGCTGACCCCTCCCTTCCGCCCTCGTCGACGTCCTCCGGTCGCGCGTCCCCCGTCGGTACTCCCTCCCTCCCCGCGGAGTCGTCTCCCCCGATCTCGCCGCTCTCGGCGCCCGAGGCCGCCTCCGCCCCTTCGCCGGAGCCCCCGCTTCCCGCCCTCCTCTCGGCCTCCCCGGCGGTGCTCCGTGCCTTCTCCTCCCTCGCCGCCTCGTCCGGTCCCCACCGATTGACTCGCCGCCGCGCCTGGCCCCCTCCGGCTGCCTCCGCCCACTGCCAGGACTCCTCCTCGTCAGACCTTCCTCTGCGTCCCCGTAGGTCGTGCCCACCGCTCCCTCCCCTTGTTTCCCCGGCGGTCCTCTCCGTCTCGCGTCCTCCCCGAGCCTGGCCTCGTCGGTGCGGCACGGGCCTTGGTTCCCGCGCTGGAGAGGGGCCCGCGCCCCCTCATGGAGAGCGCCCCGCCTCGGGCCACGACCCTACCCACCCCCTTGGTCCGCGTGCACACCTTCCCCCGTGGCATGCGACCCCCCTTGGTCCGCGTGCACACCCACCCCCCTTGTTTCCCCTCGGGCTGTGCGCCAGCTCCTTGGCTTGCGTGCCTTGGGTCCCTTCGGGTTTTGCACCCGCACCTTCATATGGCTGAACGCCCACGAAATTTCAAGAATTCAAAATTTTGAATTTTCAAAATTTTGAATTTCCACTTTTAAATCTTTTGTGTTTTCTACTTAGTTTACCAAGGCCTTTTTGTGTTTTTGTCTATGGTACTTTCTGTAAAGCTCTTTTTGAGCCACTCCTTTTATTTCAACAAATTGCATTTTCGAATATATATATATATATATATATATATATATATATATATATATATATATATATATATATATATATATATATACCTCTCCTTCTTAGTTACATAAATTGGCAAAAATGCCCAAATAAATTCTATAAAAAATATAAAAAATTTCTCTAAAATTCTAATTTTTAATATAACTATATTTTTTAGTATAAGGTACGAGCATGCACACATATACATGATATATACGCATATTTACTAAAACTAATGAATTACTACCAAATAAATATTCTAAAATTAATTAAAATACTAAGATTAATTGGGATAATACGGGGGTTTACATCCTACCCAACTTAAAGGAATTTCTTCCTTGAAATTAGACTAGGGTAGGGGGTTCGAATGTAATGCCATGCAAAGCAAGAAGCTATAAAGACTATCATGTGCAAGACATACCTAGGTTGTCAAACAAATGCGGGTAACGATTCCTAATGTCGTCTTCATGCTCCCAAGTAGACTCTCTTGGCGAGTGATGCTTCCATGCCACGCAAACCAACGGTATAGATTGATTCCGCAACACCTTCACTTGGCGATTGAGGATACCTACCAGTTGCTCTTCATACGATAAACTCGGTCCAACTGTGATTTCGGAGTGATCAAGCACATGATTGCTGTCTGCCACGTACCTTCTCAATTGAGATACGTGGAATATGTCATGTACTCCATTTAGCGATGGTGGCAAGGCTAATCTATAAGCAACTTCCTCCACATGCTCCAAGATATCAAAAGGGCCGATGTATCTTGGACTCAACTTGCCGTGTCCTCCGAGTCGAATAGTGCCTCTAGTGGAGGATATCTTCAAGAAAAGATGGTCGTCTTCCTTGAACTCCAAAGGTCGACGATGATTATCTGCCCACTGCTTCTGATGATCATGCGCTGCTCGAGATGGTCATATATCTTCTTAACCTTCTCCACTATGCTCAACACCAACTCGGGACCCAATATCTGTCGTTCTCCTATGTCGCTCCAACAGACAGGAGATCAACACTTCCTACCATACAACGCTTCAAATGGAGCCATTTGAATGCTCGCTTGATAGCTATTGTTGTAGAAAAACTCTACAAGATGAAGGTGGCCCTCCCATGATCCGCCTAAGTCAAGTATACACGCTCTCAACATATCCTCTAGCGTCTGTATAGTACGCTCTGACTGGCCGTCTGTCTGCAGATAGTATGCTGTGCTAAACTTTAAATGCGTACCCAAACTGTCCTGTATACTCCTCCAAAAGTACGAGGTGAACCTCGAGTCACGGTCCGACTCGATGCTAATTGGTACACCTTGTAGCTTCACTATTTGCTTCATGTACATGTCCGCCAAAATTTCCGTGGACTGCCCCACTTTAAAATGTAAGAAGTGGGCCGACTTGGTAATTCTATCAACAATTACCCATACTGCATCTCGTCTACTAAGACTTCGTGAAAATTCAGTGACGAAGTCCATCGTAATGTGCTCCCACTTCCACTCGGGAATGGGTCGCGGCTACAATAATCTGGCCGTCCTCTGGTGCTCGGCCTTCACTTGTTGGCATATCAAACACTTGTCCACAAAATGAGCTATTTCTCGCTTCATTCTGTGCCACCAATAATACTGCCGTAAGTCCCGGTACATCTTAGTTCCTCCGAGATGTATAGAGTAAGCCAAACTGTGTGCCTCCTTTATTAACTCCGGTCGTAGCTCACCATTGGGAACATAAATACGATCCCCACATCGCAATGTCCCATCGGGATGAATCCTCAATCCCGTCTGCTCTCCTGCTTCAATCCTCTCCTTAAGTCATCGAAATCTAGCATCAGTAGGCAATGCCGCCTTGATCCGATCTACTAATGATGATTGCAATTGGAGATTGGCTAATGCGCCATCTACTCCAGGTAATACTATCTTAATACCAAGCTGCTGCAAGTCTCTAATCAATTCTCGCTGTGTAGTCAAGAAATGAGCCGTGGGCTTACGGCTTAATGTGTCTACGACAATACTAGCCTTGCCCGGATGACAATGTAGCTCGATCTCGTAATCCTTCATCAACTCCAACCAACGTCGTTGTCGCATATTTAACTTTTTTTGTGTAAACACGTACTTGAGGCTCTTATGATCAGTGTAGATGTCAACCTTCTCGCCGTACAAGTAGTGTCTCCAAAACTTCAAGGCAAAGATAACTGATACGAGCTCTAGATCGTGGGTTGGATAATTTTTCTCGTGCACCCTCAACTGTCTCGATGCGTATGCTACTACATAACCATGCTACATCAATACGCATCCTAATTCTTTTTCGGATGCGTCGCTGTAGACCACAAATCCTCCTGGGCCCGAAGGTAATGTCAAGATTGGTGTCGTGGTCAAGTGCTTCTTCAACTCGTCGAAAGCGGCTTGACACTCATCTGTCCATATAAACTCTGGATCCTTGCAAGTTAGTCGAGTCATAGGCCCCACTATTCGAGAGAAATCTTCTACGAACCTTTGGTAGTAACCCATAAGTCCGAGAAAACTTTTCACCACAGAAGCTGATGTGGTAGCGGGCCATGCCTTGACTGCTGTGACCTTCTTCGGATCTACCGATATGCCATCTCCAGTAACAATATGTCCAAGAATTTATACCTTCTTGAGAAATAAATTACACTTGCTAAGCTTCGCAAAAAGTCGCTCATTCCTCAATATTTCTAAAATAATCCGTAGATGCTGCTCATGCTCCTCTTGACTTTTGGAGTAAATCAAGATATCATCTATAAAGACTACTACAAATTTTTCCAAGTACTAGTGAAAGATCTTGTTCATTAAATTCATGAAGACTGCGGGAGCATTGGTCAAACCGAAAGGCATGACCAAGAACTCGTAGTGTCTATACCTCGATCGAAATGCCATCTTCGGGATGTTTTCTTTCCGAACCTTCAGTTGGTGATAGTCCGATTGTAAGTCAATCTTGGAGAATACTTTGGTTCCACTCAGTTGATCGAATAGATCGTCTATACGCGGCAAGGGGTACTTATTCTTCACCGTCACTGCATTCAATGCTCTGTAGTCGATGCACATGCGCACTATCTTATCTTTCTTAGGTACAAAAAGAACGGATGCTCCCCATGGTGACGCACTGGCACGAATAAAGCCTTTCTCTAACAAGTCATCGATCTACATCTTCATCTCTACCAACTCTTTGGGTGCTAGTCAATAAACTCGAGATGAAATAGGCTCGGCTCCCGGAATAAGCTCAATAGAAAACTCAATATCTCGGTCAGGTGGTAGTCCCGGCAAATCCTCAGAAAATACATCCTCGAACTCCGTGATAACAGGATGCTGAGGGCTGTCCTGCATCATCATATGAGTCCCCACTGTGGGTGTATCACAACTCTCTCCGTCTTCCTTGGTGAACTCAAACTCCATCGTATTTGGTTGTCTAAAGACAATATTACCCCTATGGCAGTCTATAAGAGCAAAATGTTGGCTCAACCAGTCCATTCCAAGGACCACATCGAATGTCGACATAGGAAATACAAAAAGTCGTGCTTTCATCTCCCTACCACCTATCACTATAGGACAAAGTTTACAAACACCACTAACAAGTACAACTCCTCCTCCAGTGAGGATTCTAATATTTTTAGATAAGGGTGTGATGGAAATGATGTGTCTAGTGGCAAAACTAGTGGGTATGAATGAATGTGTGGCTCCAGTATCAAATAATATAATGGCAGGAAATAAAGCAACTAAAACCATACCTACTTTGACCTCTGCCTCTGTCTCTATATCCTCCACAGTAAAAGTGAATGCCTGTCCATAATTCTGTCCTGGACCCTGAGCTCTGGCCTTGTACTGTACGCCCTGAGGAGGCAATGGTGGGCGAGGTGCTCCTGCTGCTGGCCGAGCAGCTGGAAGTGCTGGGGCGGTAGGCCTCAGGTTCTGTCGTACATATACTATTGCATGTTGTTCCGGATAGTCCTTGTGCATATGTTGGTTGGAACCACATCTCAAGCACAACCCAAGGCGAGTCCTGCAGTCGTTCTGGAGATGTCCTTGCTTCCCGCAGAAATGGCAAACTGGCTTCGGATAAGGTGTGGGCCTCTGCTGTTACTGTGCTGTGGCCCTCCGGATAGGCCCTTCCTGAGTAGCTCGGACTGGTGTGACTGTCGGTATATCACTACCAAAATTCATCGCTTTAGCAACGGCCTTATCCGTCGCTCGGCCGTCGGTAAATGATAATATCGGCGGATGGCCGATAGATTTTGGGCAAAAACATCCGTCAAGAAATGACTCATCGCTAAAAACAATCCGTCGCCAAGTTGTCGCCCAGCGATGATTTTACGACGAATTTTTGTCAACCATGCTCGTACATCTCGCGACTAATTACCAACGAATTTCCGTCAAAGCGCGTATCAGAAAGTTAAAGACACATCGCCTTAGCGACGGCCGTATCCGTCGCTAAAATGGTCGGTAATTGCGTATCAGATAGTATCTGATAAGCAAATATCTGTCGCGAATCCATCGCTAAATGGTCGGTAAACGCGTATCAGAGGGTGTCTGATACGCAATATCCGTCGCTAACTCGTCGCTGGTAGTCGCTAATTGTCGACGGGCTTCCGACGGAATAGCGGTGGTACATCCGTCGACCCAGTTCTGTGAATCTTTCATACTACCAGAGCCGTGGCGATGGATATTCTGCCGCTATTCCGTCGGGATATGTCGCTAGTCCATCGCCGACCAGTCGCAAATTTGGTGACAGATTATCCGTCGTCTAACTTTTACCGACTACTGGCGACGGTTTACCGACGGAATATCCGTCGATCCCATTTTGTGTTTTTTTATATTTCCAGAACCTTGTCGACGGACGATCCGTCGGTGAGTTGTCGCCATCCGTCGCTAGCTTAGAATAGTCCCAGTTAGCGACAGATATTCCGTCGGTGAGTAGTCGCCATCCGTCGCTAACTTGGAATAGTCCCAGGTAGCGACGGATATTCCATTGGTTGGTAGTCACGGGTCCGTCGCTAACTGGGAATTTTTTGAATTTTTTACATAAAATAGAGCATTCCCTATTCACACAACATCCACCAACATAAATAACATAAATTATCCACACAAATATTTCAAATTATCCACATTATCAACACAAATATTTCAAATTATCCAATATTTCAAATTATCCAATATTTTAAATATTTAATATTTTAGTCAATATTATCCAATATTTTAAATTATCCACACAAATAATCAATATTTAAACAGTTTTCAAATCTTCGAATACAAACATCAACGAGGAGGAGGAGTTGGATCATCCGATAGTGCTGGTACTCCCTGCTGCGCCCGACGCATGTACACTTCCACCAGGTGTGGCGATAATCCCTCTAAGACATGGTCTGGAAGTTGGAGTAACTGCTCTGGCATCATCAGGTCGAGAAGGGCCGTCACAGCAGGAGTCGGTACAATAGGATAGTAGGGTCAAAAGAGAGACGCCCGACAGAAGAAGGACCGACAGCACCAGTAGACAGACCGGGAGCAGACGGACCGGAAGCAGTAGAAGGACGTATAAAGTATGTGGACAACTGCGCCCGCAAGTCCGATACCGTCTCGTTCAGATGCGTAAGCTGGGACCTCACATCATCGTATGCCGGGGCCGCGGGAGGAGGCGGGGGAGGTAGAAATCTCGAAATTACCGCGTGCAATGGCACTAGGGAATCGACTCCGTACAGACGTCCTTTCTTAAAGCCGTCGGCGGTATCTACGAACATGTCGTCGTAGCGAGCGGCTGTGGAAGAGGGCATCCCGACGGGCGTCGTTTTGCCGACATCCTCGGGAGCAGATGGCTGAACCCGACTAAGGGCCTCACGATACGCAGCCTATCAAATGAATGTGTTTATACTATAAGTTTACCTAAGTTATAATCTAAATCCTATGTTTTCCTAAGTTATAGTCTGAATCCTAAGTTTACCTAAGCTATAGTCAGAATCCTAAGTTTGCCTAAGTTATAGTTTGAATACTTATAATTCTGACATAAGTCTCAAAAATGAAAGTACTTACATCTGTCTTCTTGGCCCTCTCGTCGAAGAAGCTCCCGTCCTTCCGCCTCTTGTGGGTATGCTGGAATATATCGTGCATGGTGACCGAGTTAGCATCTTTTTCCTCCTTCAACGCCCATTGGGTCTGTATACAAAATATTCATAGAATTTAATTAATTAAGTATATTAATAGTACCGAATTAGATAGTGGAATGAATTTGTGGTATCTCACCAATTCTGCAAGCGTCGCTGCGTGGGGCTTTGATCCCCCCGTATGTAGCCCCGCGGTCCGTCTGTTCGCTTTCACTTTTTTCGATTTCTTCCTGAAGGCAGGAGCATCCATCTTCTTCAAGACGGCATATTTTTCCATTACGAGTCACTATATGCCGTCTTGAACTTCATAAAGAAATACAAGATTACTACATAGGAGGAATGAATTGGGAGGATTATGTCAAAGCACATGGCTTAGAAAATTATGACATGTTAGTCTTCCGACACCACGGTAACATGATATTCACATTAAGGATCTTTGACAAGGTGACATGTTGTGAAAAGATATATCCTTATAGTTCTCCTACGGATGTTGAAGAAAACATCATCTTTCTAGACAATGACGATGATGGAACATCTAGTAAGTCCTTCGAATCACTCTATGTCAAGATTTCCTCCTATTTTTCTATTAGGGGGTCTACTTTCACTTCTTTTTCCCAAGTAGTTACTCAGTAACTCCAAATGTGCAGATGTTGTCTAGGAAAAACCAACTACATCTTTTTGTAAGAAAATAAAAGTTCAGAAATTGAGCCATACTTCTGAGAACAGGATAACATTACGCTATCAGGATTAAGTTCCTAGCCCAATCAAGTCTCACTAAGCCTAACCAAGTCTAGCCTAGCACTCACACACAATCACAAGGTCAACACCAACATCACACATACACAAATACATATACACATATATCTACATACACTATATATAGGCATACCTATAGGCATATAAACATTTATGTTTAAGTTCATACATTACCTTCTTACATTGCCACATACTTGTATACATATATATATTTTCATCCATGCATTCATTTAATCATTCATTCATGTCATTCATTATCTTGCATTTTCATTGCATATATATCCATTCATAACATACATTATATATATATATATATATATATATATATATATATATATATATATATATATATATATATATATATAGGGTGAGTGTGTGTGTCAACATTGTAGTGGATAGTGATAAGGTGTGTGTGTGGAATGCAAGTTAGAGAGTGGGTGTGTGTATAGACAAAGAGTGATATGGTGAGGGGTGTATGTGTGTGTGTTTTAGTCAAATGTGTGTGTGTGTTAAGGGTGTGACAGTGAGAGTGAAAGAGTGAGAGGGTGTGTGTGTGTCCTAGTCAAATGTGTGTATGTTAAGGGTGGGTGTGTATACAGGCGAGAGCCTCAAGTTATAGGTTCAGTTATTCTCAGGTTTATGGCATATAAAGGTGTAACAGTACATACATTATCATGCATTCAAGGAGGGAAAGAAAAAATGGAATGAGACTGAACACAGGGACTGTGTTCTCAGGATAATGCCCTCTCAGGTTTCTCATTTCAGTTTCAAGCATTCATTAGCATCTACCTATAGTTGCATACATTATCATTCCTCATTCATGCATACAACATTACCATTCCAGTTTGCATACTAGTTTAAGATATAAATATCATACTTATCATGCATTTATATAATATATATCAGTTTACATATCATATCATATTTGAAACCCAAAATCCCCTTTTTATTTCGAAACCCAGTTCATAGTATTGAACCCCATTTCAGTTTCAAGCATTAGTTAAATCTCAGTTAAACATATGAAATCAAACCCCATGTATCAAAACCTAAAATCTCAGATTCATATATGAACCCTAATTCATATATGAACCCTTTGTAGTCAAACTAGGTCAACTAATTCATATATGAACCCTAATTCATATATGAACCCTAATTCACATATGAAATCAAACCACATGTAACAGGCCTCTATTTCAAAATCTCAGATTCATATATAAACCCTAATTCATATATGAACCCTAATTCACATATGAAATCAAACCCCATATAACAGGCCTCCATTCGTAACCCCCCCCACCACGGCTCCCCTCCGCCACCGGTCGAACCCAACCCGCGGCCTCCATTCGTACGTACCCCACTACAGCCGACCACCCACCCATGGCTCCCCGCCACCCCCACCCTAACACCGGCTACCTATGCCCCCTCCATCGTCCACAACCCCCAAAAGAGAGAGAGAACCTTTGTGAGAGAGAGCTCCAAGAAAGAGAGAGAGAGAAGAGAGAGTTCGAATGAAATCTCTCCCCCTCCCCCGTCGGTTCAATTTAAGTTAGGGCTAGCAATTTAGCGATGGACTGTCGACAGATATATCCGTCGCTAAGTAGTCACAAATTTTCTACGAATTTTTATATATTTTTCCACCAGCTGAGTGACTACGTAGCGACGGCTTCAGGTCCCATCGCTAAAACTCATCAGCTGGGCGACGGACTATCCGTCGCTACGTAGTCGCCCAATTTCCCACAAATTTTTTAACATTTTCCTATACAAATATTGACTAAGGAGTGACTATCTAGCAACGGATACATTGTCCATCGCTACATTGCCGACGCCATACCGACGGGTTTGCGACACTTTTCACCCTTACAATTTAAAAAAAATATTGCCTGTGATTAGACGATAAACCGTCAGTATAGAGTCTGGAGTCCGTCGTTACTAGCGATGGACTTAATCCGTCGCTAAGAGGCCGACGCTAGATCGATAAATTTTTGTAGTGTATGACGTCTAGATGTCTGTTGATGTTCCTTGCAAAGAATCTCCTGGGCATGAGCTTCTTCCAAGACAGCTGAATAGGAGACTCGGGACTGTGTAGTCGTATAAGACTTGAGCTCTGGTGCAATCCCCTGATAGAATCTCCTCAACTTCTCTAACTCTGTCAGGATGAGTCCAGCGCCAAACCTACTCAGGCGGTTGAATTTTGAATCATACTCATCAACTGTCATATTTCCTTACTTTAGATGAAAGAACTAGTCGTATAGACTGTCTCGAATATGAATAGTAAAGAATCTCTCATAAAATAGATTATAGAACTACTTCCAGGTGATCCCAGCGCCTAATCGTCTCTCTTCCGCCTTCTACCAGTAGTGGACATTATCCTCTAATAGTAGGTCCACTGCTGTCATCCAATCTCGAGCTGGCAACTAGGATGCCTTCAATAGCTTCTCCGTACTAATGAGCCATTATGACACCTTTAGTGGCTTCTCCGTTCCTCTAAAGGCCTTGGGGTTCATGTCTGTGAAGTTCTTGATAGAGCCTTCATAAGGATACAGAGTCGGTGCTGGTACTGGTACTGGAGATGGAGGTCTAGCCAAGTCTGCCATCATAGTTTGTCTCATCAGCTCAGTCTGCTGCTACCGAGCCTGCATCATGGTATACATAAACTGGGAAGTAGGTCTCCCATCCGTCGGTGGTAGAGGCATCTGGGGCTCCGACTGTGGTGGAAACTGCTGAGGGAATGGTGGTGGTGGAGGCAGTGGAGCATTCCCTCCCAGTGGTATGGTAGTGGTCTATCCAGCCTGGCTGGCTGGGGATGCTGCGATCTCTGGGTGCACCGTCGTCAGTTTCGTAGTAGGCTGCGACTGTCCTAGATGGTACGGTGTCACCAAAGTCATTGGAGGATTCTGTCCCTATAGGCTAGCCTCTACACCAGATGTGAGGGCCAAGGCAGAAGTGCGTCCGCTTCTTAGATTCATGCTGTTGGCACGAGGAAGATTAGGACGATATTAGGGGAGGTTAGATATGAGGTAATTCAAGTAATCAAAAGAATTTAAAAAGATTGGAAGTCAAGGAAAGTAGTAGTTCTGGATGAGATACTATTCCTATTCCTATATGCAGGCTTATTGGGCACAGTCATATAACCCAATAATATTTTCTGACCTGCATGAGCCACCACAAAAACATATAACGCTCCAGTCCCAAAATACTTAGGAACAAGTATGCAAACATGCCAGCTGCACATATACGAAGAATACTCCAATATATAGACTCCTCGTATATGTACATAAGCTGTATAATATAATCACAGGCTAGAATATAATATAATCTAATCTCATCACAGCTCAACACAGAAGATAACAGAGTCCAGATAATAAATAAGTGTATCAAAAGATAGTCGGGTGAACATACTCACTCCAAACAGCTATAAAAATAGTCTCACAAGATCGGAGTCCAACCTCCGCAAAATAGAAAGAAAAGATATGTAAAATATCCACTAATGTCTCAAATAAGGAATAGACTAGAAATTAGTAGGAACTGTCTCATCATCAATTTAAGCTGGATCCAGAGCCGCTCCGTACTCCTGCGGGAAGTCGTCTAATCCTGGATAGATAACCAGGTCCTCAGAGGGACGTAACAAGATACAAGAAAACACCATGCCATGTGACTATGATAATAAAATAAGAAAGAAAGGGATGCATGTAATAGGATTCCTGACCATTCTACTATGAATATGAAGTTGAGATACAATCCTTCGACGTATGATCCTTGACTGTAAATAGGATCGGCATAGTTCCCGTAAAGGGTACCAGAGGCCTACGTCCGTAACGTCAGAAGATCGTTAGAGGGCATCATGTGCAAGGGACCACGTCCATAACGCTCTGGGAAGCATCAGAGGACATCTGGAGCCTGCGTCTCCGGTGGAGCACACAGGTAATCAGAAAAGTGCAACGAAGCCCATACGTCAGGTATTGTTCTCCCTATCTAATGCCTAGTATCATCATCTCTATGACTGATATGAACCTCTAGTAACTGCCAAGTCCTCTAATATACAATTCTATTGGCAGTTACTTCTATCTGTTACACACTCCATACGTAACGGTGGTCCGCCGACTACGCGGGTACGTGTCCTATATGGGACTCACAACTCATGATAATCATGTGTCAAGGCCATATGAGATATACCAATACCTCCTCATCAATGGGTGGTCACTAGACTAGGTCAATGCAAGAAAAAAATAAACGAAAAGCAATAAAACGACCGATAGAATCGCTCACACCCAAGTGTGACTTGGACACACAGTGATATAATACTAACAAAAAGTAAATAATGCTGAATATAAATAACTGAAAATAAGAATAAGT